>CM059564.1:37631626-37858058 GCA_030386875.1 Morinoia aosen | reverse complement strand
TTCTTGGGAATTTCTTGGGAATTTTTTGGGAATTTCTTGTGAATTTCTTGATAATATCTTAGGAATTTCTTGGGAAATGGTTGAAAATTTCTTGGGAATTTCTTGGGAATTTTTTGGGAATATCTTGGGAATTTCATTGGAATTTCTTGGGAATTTCTTATGAATTTCTCGGGAGTTTCTTGGGAATTTCTTGTTTATATCTTGGGAATTTCTTGGGAAATGGTTGAAAATTTCTTGGGAATTTCTTGGGAATTTCTTGGGAATTTCTTGGGAATTTCTTGGGAATTTCTTGGGAATTTCTTGATAATATCTTGGGAATTTCTTGGGAAATGGTTGAAAATTTCTTGGGATATTCTTGGGAAGATCTTGGGAATTTCTTGGGAATTTCTTGGGAATTTCTTGGTAATTTCTTGGGAATTTTTTGGGAATTTCTTGGGAATTTCTTGATAATATCTTGGGAATTTTTTGGGAAATGGTTGAAAATTTCTTGGGAATTTCTTGGGAATTTCTAGGGAATTTCTTGGCAATTTCTTGGGAATTTCTTTGAATTTCTTGGGAATTTCTTGATAATATCTTGGGAATTTCTTGGGAAATTGTTGGAAATTTCTTGGGAATTTTTTGGGAATTTTTGGGAATTTCTTGAGAAATTGTTGAAAATTTCTTGGGAATTTCTCTGGAATTTCTTGGGAAGATCTTGGGAATTTCTTGGGAATATCTTGGGAATTTCTTGGGGAATGGTTGAAAATTTCTTGGAAATTTCTTGGGATATTCTTGGGAATTTCCTGGGAATTTTTGGGAATTTCTTGGGAATTTCTTGGGAATTTCTTGGGAATTTCTTGGGAATTTCTTTGGAATTTCTTGGGAATTTCTTCATAATATCTTGGGAATTTCTTGGGAAATGGTTGAAAATTTCTTGGGAATTTCTTGGGAATTTCTTGGGAATTTCTTGGGAATTTCTCGGGAATTTCTTGGGAATTTCTTGGGAATTTCTTGGGAATTTTTTGGGAATTTCTTGGGAATTTCTTGATAATATCTTGGGAATTTCTTGGGAAATGGTTGAAAATTTCTTGGGAATTTCTTTGGAATTTCTTGGGATTTTCTTGATTATTTCTTGGGAATATCTTGGGATTTCTTGGGAATTTTTTGGGAATTTCTTGGGAATTTCTTGGTAATTTCTTGGGAATTTCTTGATAATATCTTGGGAATTTCTTGGGAAATGGTTGAAAATTTCTTGGGAATTTCTTGGGAATTTCTTGGGAATATCTTGGGAATTTCATGGGAATTTCTTGGGAATTTCTTATGAATTTCTCGGGAATTTCTTGGGAATTTCTTGATAATATCTTGGGAATTTCTTGGGAAATGGTTGAAAATTTCTTGGGAATTTCTTGGGAATTTTTTGGGAATTTCTTGGGAATTTCTTGTGAATTTCTTGGGAATTTCTTGGGAATTTCTTGAGAATTTCTTGGGAATTATTTGATCATATCTTGGGAATTTCTTGGGAAATTGTTGAAAATTCCTTGGGAATTTTTTGGGAATTTTTGGGAATTTCTTGGGAATTTCTTGAGAATTTCTTGGGAATATCTTGGGAATTTCTCGGGAATTTCTTTGGAAATTGTTGAAATTTTTTTGGGAATTTGTGTGGAATTTTTGGGAATTTCTTGGGAATTTTTGGGTATTTCTTAAGAATTTCTTGGGAATTTCTTGGGAATTTCTTTCGAATTTCTTGGGAATTTCCTGGGAATTTCCTGGGATTTTCTTGTCATTTTCGTGGGAATTTTTTGTGAATTTCTTGGGAATTTCTTGGGAAATTCCTGTGAATTTTTGGTGAATTTTTTGTGAATTTTTTGTGAATTTCTTGGGAATTTCTTGACTTCTTGAGAATTTCTTGGGAATTTCTGAACTTCTTGGGAATTACTTGGTAATTTCTTATCAGTTTCTTTTGAATTTCATGGGAGTTTATTTGGGAATTTCTTTTGAATTCCTTGTGATTTTTTTGTGAATTTATTGTGAATTTCATGTGAATTTCTTGTGAATTTGTTGTGAATTTCTTGTGAATTTCTTATGAATTTCTTTGGAAATACTTTAGAAATTCCAAGGAAGTTCATTTAAGAAGTTCATCTTCTTAAATTAGGGGGAATTTCTTGGGAATTTTTCGGGAATTTCTTAAGACTTGGGAATTTCATGGGATTTTCTTGGGAAATTGTTGGGAATTAGTTTCGAATTTCTTGTGAAATTGTGGTGAATATCTTGGGAATGTCCTTGGAATTTTTTTTTTAATTTCTTGTGAATTTCTTCGGAATTTCTGGCGAATTTCTTGGTAATTTCTTGTGAATTTCTTGTGAATATCAGGGGAATTTCTTGGAAATTTCTTTGAAAATCTTGGGAATTATCTGGGAGTTTCTTTCGAATTTCTTGTGAATTTCTTGTGAATTTCTCATGAATTTCTTTTTAATTTTTTGGGAATATTTTGGGAATTTCTTGGGAAATTTATTTGAATTTCTTGGGAATTACTTCGAAATTACTTCTGAATTTCTTGGGAATTTCTTGGGAAATTCTTGGGAATTTCCTGGGAATTTTTGTGAACTTCTTGAGAATATCTTGGGAATTTCTTGGGAAATGGTTGAAAATTTCGTGGGAATTTCTTGGGAATTTCTTGGGAATTTCTTGGGAATTTCTTGGGAATTTCTTGGGAATTTCTTGGGAATTTCTTGGGAATTTCTTGGGAATTTCTGGGAATTTCTTGATAATATCGTGGGAATTTCTTGGGAAATTGTTGAAAATTTCGTGGGAATTTCTTGGGAATTTCTTGGGAATTTCTTGGGAATTTCTTGGAAATTTCTTGGGAATTTCTTGGGAACTTCTTGAGAATATCTTGGGAATTTCGGGGGAAATGGTTGAAAATTTCGTGGGAATTTCTTGGGAATTTCTTGGGAATTTCTTGGGAATTTCGTGGGAATTTCTTGGGAATTTCTTGGGAATTTCTTCGGAATTTTTTGGGAATTTTTGGGAATTGCTTCGGAATTTCTTGGAAATTTTTTGGTAATTTCTTGTGAATTTTTTGTGAATTTCTTGTGAATATCAGGTGAATTTGAAAGTCTTGGGAATTATCTGGGAGTTTCTTTCGAATTCTTGTGAATTTCTTGTGAATTTCTCATGAATTTCTTTTTATGTTTTTGGGAATGATTTGGGAATTTCTTGGGAAATTTATTTGAATTTCTTGGGAATTACTTCGAAATTACTTGGGAATTTCTTGGGAATTTCTTGGGAATTTCTGGGGAATTTCTTGGGAATTTCTTGGGAAATGGTTGAAAAATTCGTGGGAATTTCTTGGGTATTTCTTGGGAATTTCTTGGGAATTTCTTGGGAATTTCTTTGGAATTTCTTTGGAATTCCTTGGGAATTTCTTGGGAATTTCTTCAGAATTTCTTGGGAATTTCTTGATAATATCTTGGGAATTTCTTGGGAAATGGTTGAAAATTTCTTGGGAATTTCTTGGGAATTTCTTGGGAATTTCTTGGGAATTTCTTGGGAATTCCTTGGGAATATCTTGGGAATTTCTTCGGAATTTCTTCGGAATTTCTTGGGAAATGGTTGAAAATTTCTTGGGAATTTCTTGGGAATTTCTTGGGAATTTCTTGGGAATTTCTTGGGAATTCCTTGGGAATTTCTTGGGAATTTCTTCGGAATTTCTTGGGAATTTCTTGGGAAATGGTTGAAAATTTCTTGGGAATTTCTTGGGAATTTTTTTGGAATTTTTCGGGAATTTCTTCGGAATTTCTTGGGAATTTCTTGGGAATTTCTTGGGAAATGGTTGAAAATTTATTGGGAATTTTTTGGGAATTTTTGGGAATTTCTTGGCAATTTCTTGGGAATTTCTTGGGAATTTCTTGTGAATTTCTTGTGAATTTCTTGTGAATTTCTTGTGAATATCAGGTGAATTTCTTGGGAATTTCTTTGAAAATCTTGGGAATTATCTGGGAGTTTTTTTCGAATTTCTTGTGAATTTCTTGTGAATTTCTCATGAATTTCTTTTTAATTTTTTGGGAATAATTTGATAATTTCTTGGGAAATTTAAGTGAATATCTTGGGAATTATTTCGAAATTACTTGTGAATTTCTTGGGAATTTCTTGGGAAATTCTTGGGAATTTCCTGGGAATTTTTGGGAACTTCTTGAGAATATCTTGGGAATTTCTTGGGAAATGGTTGAAAATTTCGTGGGAATTTCTTGGGAATTTCTTGGGAATTTCTTGGGAATTTCTTGGGAATTTCTTGGGAATTTCTTGGGAATTTCTTGGGAATTTCTTGGGAATTTCTTGGGAATTTCTTGGGAATTTCTTGGGAATTTCTTGATAATATCGTGGGAATTTCTTGGGAAATTGTTGAAAATTGTTGAAAATTTCTTGGGAATTTCTTGGGAAATGGTTGAAAATTTATTGGGAATTGTTTGGGAATTTTTGGGAATTTCTTGGGAATTTCTTGGGAATTTCTTGGGAATTTCTTGTGAATTTCTTGTGAATTTCTTGTGAATTTCTTGTGAATATCAGGTGAATTTCTTGGGAATTTCTTTGAAAATCTTGGGAATTATCTGGGAGTTTTTTTCGAATTTCTTGTGAATTTCTTGTGAATTTCTCATGAATTTCTTTTAAATTTTTTGGGAATAATTTGATAATTTCTTGGGAAATTTAAGTGAATATCTTGGGAATTATTTCGAAATTACTTGTGAATTTCTTGGGAATTTCTTGGGAAATTCTTGGGAATTTCCTGGGAATTTTTGGGAACTTCTTGGAAATATCTTTGGAATTTATTGGGAAATGGTTGAAAATTTCGTGGAAATTTCTTGGGAATTTCTTGGGAATTTCGAGGGAATTTCGGGGGAATTTCTTGGGAATTTCTTGGTAATATCTTGGGAATTTCTTGGGAAATTGTTGAAAATTTCTTGGGAATTTTTTGGGAATTTTTGGGAATTTCTTGGAAATTTCTTGGGAATTTCTTGAGAATGTCTTGGGAATATCTTGGGAATTTCTCGTGAATTTCTTGATAATATCTTGGGAATTTCCTGGGAATTTCTTGGGATTTTCTTGTCATTTTCGTGGGAATTTCTGGTGAATTTCTTGGGAATTTCTTGGTAATTTCTTGGGAATTTCTTTCGAATTTCTTGGGAATTTCCTGGGAATTCCTTCGGATTTTCTTGTCATTTTCGTTGGAATTTCTTGTGAATTTCTTGGGAATTTCTTGGGAATTTCTTTTGAATTTCCTGTGAATTTTTTGTAAATTTCTTGCGAATTTTTTGTGAATTTCTTGGGAATTTCTTAACTTCTTGAGAATTTCTTGGGAATTTCTTGGGAAATTCTTGGGAAATTCTTTGGAATTTTTCCGGAATTTCTTGGAAAATTGATGGGAATACTTGAAAAATTCTTGGAAAATTCTTAGGATATTCTTTGGAATTTTCGTGGATTTTCTTGAGAATTTCGTGAGAATTTCTCAGGAATTTTCTTGGGAATTCCTTCGGAGTTTATTGAGAAATGGTTGGGAAATTGTTAAAAAAATTTTGGGAAATTGTCGATATTATTGGGAAATTCCCAAAAAGTCAAAAAGAAAGTCCCAAGAAATTCCCATGAAATTCCCAAGAAATGCCCAGGAAATTTCCATGAAATTTCTAAGAAATTACCGAAAATTCCAAAAAATTTCTCCAAATATTCTCGAGAAATTACCAAGGAATTAATGAGAAATTAAAAAGAAATTAAAAAAATTTAAAAATATTCCGTGAGAAATTCCTAAGAAATTCTCAGGAAATTCATATAAAATTCCCAAGAAATTCCCAAGAAATTCCTAAGAAATTTCCAAGAAATTCCCAAGAATTTTCCAATAATTTAGAAACAATTTCACGATTTCCCTAGAATTCGTTCAAAAATTCCATGAAAATTCCCCAAGAATTCCCAAGAATTTCCATGGAATTTCCCAAGAATTTCTCAAGAAATTCTCAGTAAATTTTAAAGAAATTCTTTTCTCAGTTATTAGCTTCCTAAGAGATTTATTCTTTGGGAACATTTCATTCACGAGAAGTTTTGCCTGACATGATTTAAAAAAACTTTGACGACATTAAAGCTTTCTTGAAGAGCTTGAAACGTAAAATCTTTGGTATGGTGTCATAAATTTTGCAGGTGTTTAAAAACTCGAGACCTTATTTCATTTTTGCCAGCTTTTTCCAAGTATTTTCCAATATATGGAAAAAGCGCAAACTCTCTTCGCTGTAGCACCGTCGTAAGTATGGCTAAATATTTATGCTGTGCTACTCGCAAATCCTAATTATAAACAAAATATCAAAGAAAATCGCTTTTAAATTCAACATTATTATTAAGACAGTCTAATACTAAAAGAAGAACGTTTCGACCTGTAGGGTCATTTTAAATTCTTGTCGGTAGAGAATGACAAAATCGAGTCATATATCATGTAAAATGTTAGATGATGAGAGAGAGAAAAGGAAAAAAATAGCATTATACTAAAAACCTTGTTGGTTTTTAGTATGATTTTTTTTCTTTTATACAACCTAAACTAGCTGAAGGGGAAAAGTGGACTGACTATCTTTCTTTTTTTTTGTCGTTAAGATATACAGGGATTAGAAATTACGAAGATTTATAATACCAAATGTAGCTATAATTACTTTAAAATCGTTTAAGCGCAAGGAAGATCGCAGTTCTCTGCATGAGAACGAATGGCAGAATGAGATGGGGCGGGGAGAAAAGGAGGCTTGTTCTAAAACTCCTACCAGCATGCTCCGCAACGCGAATACTGAGGGCCCGTAAAGTTGAGCCCACGTACTCAGACGCACAACGTGAGCAACAATACAACAATGGTTTTTGGTATGATGTTATTTTTTTTCTCTCTCTCTCTCATCGTCTAACATTTTACTTGAAATTTGACTGAATTTTGGAATTTTCTACCGACAGAAGTTGAAAATGACCTTGCTGATCGAAACGTTCTTCTTCTAGTATTAGACTATCTTAATAAGAATGTTGAATTTAAGAGCGATTTTCTTTGCTCTCTTATTTATAATTACGTGCATTTAATTAGATTCTAAGGTTTTGTGAAACAAGATTTTCAATATCTAGGTTTTTAAGAATAATTGTTCGGTGCTCTAAAATTTTGGGAGAGCGATACATAAAACAGGCATAGAAAAAAATCCTGCAATTCTATCAATTATAAATGCTATATTTTATGCCTTGTTTACGACAAAGCTGATATTGAAGGATGTCGATAAAAAGACATTTAAAGCTTGTTTACCCACGAGCGAAAAAGTTCAAGTTCGAATACAGATTTTGCTCAAGTATATCATTAAATGCTTCGTGTGAAAATATTCACATAAATGCCTAAAGTAGACTGTTATAATGGTAAAATCGACTGTCAATATAAAGTCATGACTGTTCCTTTATATTGAAACTAACAAACGAAACTGAAAAATTATAATTATTAATTTACTTTATTTATTCCGCTAGCTGAAATATTTTGATTGTATCGCGTGAATAACGGATTTATAAAAGAGATTATCATCTATAAACAGTTAATTGAGTGCAAAAGTTAAATTAGTGTTTTTTTCATGTATTTCAAATAAGAATACACTCTCTTAGCTGGAATATAAGGACCAAATTTTTAATTATCCCTATGAATGAGAACTGGAATTGATGTCCAAGTATCTTTGAGGTATCAGTAATTGCTATTTTCAAATATCTTGTTAAGTGCGTGCTGACCGAAGTGAATAAAAAGTTGTTTAAAATTAGTTGCAACCCTACCAGCACTTTTTCATCATCTCAAGCACGCTGGAATAATTGAAAATGAAGTGTTCTCACCCTCCGATTTATAGCCCTGCTTCGATTCGATGGACCAAAGCCTTTTTCTGCTTTCCTATCCACGGACTGAGTTGGCTGAAGATGAGTGACAAACTGCGTGCTTTAGACAGATGGCTTTCTGTAAGAAATATTACGAGTCAGTCGCATTGCGTCTGCTTGCGGCAGATATCTGGGTCAAGGAGACGCAATGCGACTGACTCGTAATGAAACGTAGAAAATGTACTCTAAGAATAGCTTTCTTCGCGGAAACAGGAAAGGAAAAAGGCGACTGCTGAGGAGTTGAATGTCAGCTTGCACGTGGGAGTGAATTAATCTTGACGTCTCAACGAGGGTTCGGAAAGGAAGCAGATAATTATTATTAATCGACAGTGCTCTTAAAGGTAAGTTCTTCAAGCATGAAGATGTTTTGCGTGAAATACTTCTACCTATTCGCCTTTTGCTAATTTATTTGAATAATTATCCTGGTTTGCAAAATACGCAAGTCTTTTCATAATTCAATCAGTCCAGACAGAAGAAGAAACATTTTGAATGACACAAAATTTATTTTCTTCGCCTGTTTTTTTGTGATCCATCTGTATGACCTAATGTTAGATAACTTTTAATCTAGAAATGAATTTACAGACGGATATTATTCTAAGTGGAGGCACTATTTCGTCACAGACTTCCTCATTTTCTGTTTTTTCTGAAGAGGTTCTTGAGTAAAAACTTGGTTTGTAGGTAAGATAAGAACAGTGCATTCTGTCTTCATCGATCCAGTAAATTTTGCTTGCTAATGCGTTAAAAAATGACTCAAGTCGTGAGTTTCCAACATTCTTGGTGCTCAAGTAATAACAGTTAAGGACTGTTTTATTAAAAATGTCATAAATTTTCATTTCAAATGTAACAAAAACCTAAATCATTGGAAAATGATGCCAGCAGAAGCAATTCATGTGACATGATATCAACAGAAGGGCGAGTAATGTCTGCAACTTCATAAGCAATTCTGATGAGATGCCGCTGTGATGGAGTAGTATTGTCTTTTCCAAGCCATGGCAATGGGATGTTAAAGATTCATAAACTTCTTCGGTGTACGAAAACGAGTGGCTCAGTTAATAATTTCCACCAAGACTCAGCTCTTTAAATTATTTCTAAATGCTTTTGGGATAGAAGGGCCACCTAAATTAAATATGATTATTCAAATCAATGCCAGTTTGGCGTCGCAAAATTTCAATGTTAACCTTCACTATCATGAACACATATGAGTTTATAGTTAAAATGGGCTTGAATAAAATATTAACATTCAAATCAACGACAGTGTAGTTTAAAAAACTAACCTTTTTTTAAGCTCCCATAATGATACTTTAAAATGAAATGTTACCTCTCAAATCAATGCCATCTCTACGTAACTAGTGCTTTTACCATAGTAAGCATATACGAGCTTAGAGTTAAGATGAAAATGAGAACTCCAACATCTGGACCTCTACTTTCACCGTCTCACGCAACTCCGAACACAAATTCTAAACACAAGTTCCGTTTCTGAATGCGCTGGCAGTGACACTCACGACCGCCTCCTGGATGTCCCACCAAAGCAAAGCCTACGGAAGCTAATCCAGACAGAACACCAGGATTGTAGCCCCTGAGGCTTCCGTAGCCAAGTTCGTCTTCCTGCCTACATTTCTTGCGAGTGAACCGTCACTGTTACTCTGTGTTCATTTGTGCAGTGCCTGGGATACTGAGGAAGAGATTGTTAAAGTCAGGCATTAGGAAGTTTCGAAAGAAACACCCTGGGTCAACTTTTAATTGGCTCATCACTTTCTTTGGACGAAGAAAATTAAATATTTGTTGCTACTCCCACGAAGCATAAACCAAAAGTGAATGACGGCTTTATTAACTCAGATAAATACGAGGGTAATTTTAGCAACAACATCCGGATAAAATTTCTTCGTATCCATGGAGATAATACTGGTGCGCTCGAAGACCTTCCCCTAGTTTACGAAGTCGACGAACTGGGAAACGATCTCGAATACAGACTCAAGTTTAAATAGTATGGCCTGAAATCATGTACACGTTAAAAATTTCCCATCGGGTGTGTTGAAATTCGCGAACTCTGCAATTAATGTTTCAAACAACGTCGGATAAATTGATTGGGTCTTTTATTTTTTCTTCCTCAAGTAGCTGCTCACATAAACTCACAATTGTCTTGAATTCCTATGGACTGAACAAATACACCCAGTCATACTTTTTCTGCGCCTGCATGCATGTTTTTCGCCACCTTAGCGATTTAAGTGATTAAATCGCTTAGACGGTGAAAAACATGCATGCAGGCGGCGAAAAAGGCAGAATGGGTAAGGATTATTTTCATTGAGCTCCTAGTTTTTTTGTAGAGCGCGTTTTAAGTAATGCGCTGGTGTGAAAACGTGAAATAAAGGCTAAACCTTGTAGTCCTAGATTTTAATTATACCCTCTCGAGATCTTTTCGTTCTAATGAATTTGGTGGTGCTCACTTTGCGTCACCGTTTGTAGTTTCGTAAATGATCTAAATAAAAATTTATGAACTTGTGTTGAAGAAATCGTTTATTAACTCATCCCATTGTGACGACTCTCACACTATGATTATGATTTTAAACGATACCTGATTTTTAAATAATTGATGCTAAATAATTTTTCAGTATCATGTGAAACACGTGTACGAAGTTCAGCGGTATTTGTGGACGATATTTTAGCGATATTTTAGCGATATTGTGGACGATATTCAGCGATATTTTAGAATGAAATCCTTCATCTAGAAAATAATATGTACGGCTCAAAATTTGATATAAAATAAAAGAAAATCATTTTAATTTCATTTGAAATAAAATTAGTTTCGAAATTGAAAAAGTGAGCACTTTCAACATCAAAAATGTCTTGCTTTCCTGATTTGTGGCGTATACACATTATTCACAACCAAAACGAAATGAAATAAGATTTTCAAGGGCTAGCTTGGTTCATTGAACATTTTTAGGGAAACTTCATATAATCAACTTTGAAAATTGAAAAATTGAGTTGGATTTCTTGGATGATCACATATCCTACGGCTAAAATTGAAAATGAAGCGTGAACAATGATTTTGACTCTAATTTTCGAATCGCCATTAAATCCCCAATAATTTACCCCAAATTTGAAAAAAAGTTGAAGCGGATTTCAAGATTCTGAAGAAACCTGTGTTTCTTCAAGTAAACTTCAATTTCAAAAGATACAAGGTCTCTCACCATTATTAATGTGTTTTAACGGAGCTTTGTCGAAAAAAAATTCTAAAATCCTATTTAGTTTTTGTTCGTGTTTTCTCCTCTGCCTGAAGCATGGAATGGAAAAAGTTGTTAGAGAAGAGTCATTCTAGCTGCTATCACGGCCAATACTTTAAACAAAGCGACCAGTTTGCCCATTCAAAGGAAAGTTGTGAAGAGAATAACAGGAGATCATGGTTTGAAATCCTGCGATTGGGCCATGAGCGAAACGAAAAACTCGATAGCCTTTTTTGTTTGGGTATCGTGTGGTCCTTTTTGTAGTAGATTTGGTTTTCGAATACATTTAGTAAGAGGTAGTAGAAGCAGAATTGTTTTCAATTTGAAGAAAATAATTGTTTCAACTCAGAATACTATTAAAACCATTATTCTCCATCAAGGATCTACTCCCGTAGAAATTTTTTTAAATAAATTTTAGTTACCGCATGCTTCGTGTTTATATTCAGAATTCAATACAAGAAAACGTTGTTCATAACGTTATAATATTTTTTCCTTTTGTTATTGATGAGCAAAATGGCACGCTTTGAAATGAACCCTACCTATTCAGAGAGTTAAAATTAACAGAGTTATTTCAATACAATCATAAGAGTAGGAAGAAGCCCTTTCTAACGATAGAAAAAAAAATTAAAGCGATAATTAGGCCCTCAAGCCCTCATCATGAAGTTGAAAAAAATGAGTTTATTTTTTTTTCAAATTCATTCATGCAAAAAATCATTGGGAACCGCCTAAAATTTTCAAAAAAAAAAACTTTTCGCTTGTATTGATTTCAAAGTGCGACATTTTTACATTCATCCACTTAAATATTCCTTCAGTATCATTAACATTGGTATTTGGCAGATTTTTCAACCCCGGAGGCGAAATTTTGATAATATCTCTGGCGTTGACACATAACGCCTGTAACAAAAAAATATCATGCGAGGACAAATTTTTTCTTTAATGTCGAAAAATAAAATATTACTAAGCTAAAATTAAAAAATAAATTGATTAGATTTCTTTCCCAAACTTCCCAATCTCGTTTGTGAGATATAGAACAAACTAATTCCAGAATGTTTCTCACATCCTACTCTGAAGGTTATTCCACCAGAAAAGTCAAAGAAAAGAGTTCTAGCAGCTTAGTTAGTTAAATACAATTAACCTTTATGTGAGAATAATATCAATAGCGTCAGAAAACCAGCAAAAATCCTGATTGAATCAATTTATTATTGACGAGATAATTATTTTGGTATGGGAGATGCCATTCCCAACTCTTTATAAAGTCAATATTCATTATAAATTCAGTATCAATAATTTGGTTAGGCAACTCTGAATAATTCCAAAAAATTCATCTTAGTCTGGTTGCCAATATCAGTTGTGTTTGGTAGGAGAATTTAGAAACGTGAACTTAGTTCCCTCGCTTTGTATCAAGAATTGATAGCAGGTTTGTTATCCATTTAGTATCTTCAGTCAAAACTGAGATCAATGCACGGCGCAGTTTCAGGAGAAAATTCAACGATGTCGTGGGATTTCCAATTGTTACATCCACACTACAACCATCACTGCACAATTTTATCACCCCTCAGCCGCACGCACCTACTTTCATGAGACAAAAATAATCCCATTCCAGAAGATATTGAGAACAATATGACTACAATCCAACGAAAACACTGAAAATCTTACGACATGAACGGGAACTAATCTCAGAGATCATATTTATAAATAAACACCATTGTGGGCCTCATATTTACGGTTGAGGTCAGCCTGCATTATTTTTACGATGCCCTAGCGTGCAGACGTAGGTCGTTAACTGCCAGGTCTGGTGCAACTTGAACTGGTGCTGCAACAACTTCCAGCTCGGCTTTGGAAACTTCACGCATACCAACTTCATAATAGCTCGTATTTCATCAGCCCTGTCATAGCCCCATATGATGTCCCAACCTAGCTGTAATGTCCATCAAGTCTTCTGCACAAATGCGTTTTCTTTAATACATACAGAGCTTAGTAGCTCAAATAATCTCACTGCCTGTGAGTGTGTATTGCCGGAAGTAAGTCAGCTTTTGAGAAATGAAATTTTGTTGCATTTTAGTAATTAATTTTAAATAGCGGTGAGAATACGTCAGAACTGGGTAGTTCTAGACATCATTTTCTATTTAATCGACCCCTAGGACACGAATTTTGTTTTAGGTGCAGAGTTCAGGGAATAAGTTTGGAATGACTGAGCTGTTATATAAAATAATTGAGACAGTGTATATTAGAATCATTCATACCAACTCAGAATGGTAATCTCATCACAGTACATGTTTTTTAGAAACAATCGAACAAAAGGATAACGATTCTTTCTCTGATAGTCAACCAGCAGCTCTAAATAAACTTTGGGTTGATTCTCATGTAATATTTCGGATGAAGCAGCCGTCAATGATACATTAATCGGGAAATGTTTTTTAATGCTTACTTTTATAATGCAACTCAATGTCGAAGTCGTTATTGTGATTCAAAGTGTTTCAAAATGAAGCAATAAATGATCTCCTACAAATGTTCATCTGTTGTCAAAGTCCAATGAAAAAAAAATAATACTGAAGCATGCTCGAACTTACATACGTATGTCAGGATTGGTTTTCTAAAAGAATACAGTGCTTAGTTCATTTATTTATAGCACGAACGCAAACACTACAAATATGAATTCTAATTCATCCTCCTGAAGTTTTACGTGCATATTTTATAATTTGCTACACCGCTGATTTGTAGATCACCTTATTTCAGATTCACGGAGCCTTTAGCTTTATTTAAATTGACTTGGTAAGATATGAGCCCTTTCTGGATAGTCATTTTGGTGCAGTATTCTATGGCATCGGTAATTAATTATTTCTTATGGGATTTACGCAGGATTGATGGAAATAATGTTACCTTATTTACGTTAAACATTGAGACGCTCATGTGAGTCGAATGATGCCTGCGCAGCATACGTTGGCTTTGGGCGCTCGTGGTTAGCATGTGTCCGTGAGCAAAATTTATCATCAGCAAAATTTATGTCTTTTATAGCAGAGTCTTTTGGAATCGATGACATCAATGTGGGGTTTGTAGACACCAATGCGGTGTTTGTCTGCGGGATCATACTACCCGAGAAAATGAACGTGGCACCGGTGTAAATAAAATATCAGAAAATATTCCTTCGAGCTTCTTATTTCCTGACAGAGTACGGGAGACCATAGTACAAAAAGCTAACCATTTTTATGATTCTCACTATTGATGTTTACTTCGCTCGAACAAAGGAGAGAATGGTAGGACTTATGACCTTTAAAAAAATTACATATGACTTCTAAAAATTGTTATCAGTAAAGTTAGATTTCAGGTTAAGGAACAAATAAATATTTCCTCATAACAAAGGCTGCCAACACATTCATTTCCAGCAAGTCTTGAAGTTTGCCTGCAATCAACGATTGGAATGGCCTAGGGATTTATTCGGCTATAATTCTGTCAAGAACTGGACATTATATAGAGGCGCACAAAGAGTTCTTGAAATGTATCCTTACGACTGTTGAAAGCTGGGGAAAAACTATGGATTCGCACTCAATACTGCTTTGTCCGTGTTCCATTTTTTGCGGTTTTGACTGCTGTATTGAATCTAAAAGGAATGAACGAGTTGATTGAAGATGCTGTGATAAGTGTAAAATTTGCTCTCAAAAAACTACATTTTAACGCCCGAGAAGCCTGACTTTCAAAACAATTCTCCATTTTATGACCACGTTGGTATTTTGAAGTCATACGCTTCGACGTTTTGCGGGATTTATTTGAACAATCAAAGCAAGAAAGCATAGCAAATAAGGGATAAAACAATCGCTTGCCTTTCCAAGTGGCTGACCTCCAGGCTCTTGTTTGCTCAATCAAGTTTAGCTGTGTTAGCAAATACTCCTTTTCTGTGAATCTCGATATGAGCTCTCAAATTTCACAGCTTTCGAAAAAAAGACTGTCAAGAGGCGGGATCGTTATCACATTTCATAATATTTCAGGTTCACTATGGTGTAATTGAGCTAGGTTGATATCATGGATATCACCAAATTACTGGAACGCACTGTCGAGAGGCGTAGTGGTTGTACCAATGATTACAGTGACATGAGTTTTCCGCATCTATTATCCAGCAAAAGGTAAAAAAAAGAATAAAAACTAGTTCAAGTTGAACTGTATTTAAAATAAAAATGAAAATTATTACTGCAGCTCTGAACACTAAGAAGATAAGAAAGGGTTTCAATTGACCTGGCTGCGGTAATCTAAAAGTTTCTTTGAATTTGATAGAGCTTTGTCGATATGTTTGAGCTAAATGACTTAGTGTGAAACGCGTTGTGCGCGGCATGCTGTAAGTAAGGAGACATAATGTGGGTTCCATATTTATGCATAAGCCGGTATGCATAAAATTTTTCGTAACCTTTTATCTTTACACCGTGTTTTTCTGTATATACTGCACTATTTATCAATCTTTCAGTTGAATAGGTATTTTTGTCGGGTGGAAAGAGTCTAAAAATTTCTACTATGTGTTGGAAATTATCGGCTAATATTAGCGTGAGTAATAATTTACAGAGTCATCAATATTAATTACGATTCATTAACTATGATTGATTAAAAAGAACTTCAGATGTGTTGACTTTTTATCATGAGTACAACCATCAGTAAAGAAGGAATGCGTATAGGTAGGAGCTATTTTACGTGCTAACTGATGGAAAGCTAAAAGCTAACTGATTAATAACTGATGTTATTAGGTAAGCAAAAATTCACTTGTAATGCTAAAGAATAAAGTTATGGAAAATTGAATTCCAAAGTACACAACACTGATGCACAAATGTGCAAATGAATTGGTATCAGTCAGCATCATTCGTTTTTGGAAAGAATGATCAATGAGCCTCTATAGCAATTGGAAAAGCTGCCATTATGTTTTGCGATCAAGGCGAAATCAAGGCGTTTGAATCACCTGTCATTGCTGATGATATTCTATTAAAGACCGAACTGATAGTTCTAGTATGTTGACGGGCGAATGAAGATCGCTGCATTGTAAACGCACTATGAAAACTTGCCATCTCGAAGGGCTGTTGATCCCAAATACACATAATTTTTCATGACTAACTTTTTCATGTTGAACTTCACATTACATTTTTAATTCAGAATTAGGTTTCCTGTTTTGAAAATTCATCATTGCAATATGGCAGCGAAGCCTTCATTTGAGTCTCAAACTGCTCCATCGCCAATGAAGACAGGTGCTTGCCGTTCATTTGACTGCGTGTCCTGTAAGTGGAGAAGCCACTTGAGTGGTGGTAGAGAGTTGCGTTCTCAGACGCACGTTTGTCTTGCATTCTAATTGCAATGACGGGCTTGACGACAACGTATAGGAGCTATGGTCTCTCTTGGGAGAGGTACGAAACATTTCCAAAATACAGGGAATGGGATGAGGCATCGAGCGATGATATTATGCTGGAGAATTAGCCTCAGGCGCTCGAGTGAGTCCGAAACAGGTTCAGTGGGGAATTTAAGTGACTGGCATCCCTAGGGTGCCTTATATTTGGTCAGGAATAAGATTCACACGTTCACTGCGATGCGTTAAACTGAAGTTTGATATTCAACTCAAATTAACGTTAACTTTAGAGATCAAGTCTGAAAACTATGGACATCAAATAGATCGTACTTTCATTTAGTAATCATCAAGTAATTTGGGAAATTACGTTATGATTGCTGTATCAATGTAGGGCTGGTGATGCTTCGCAAACATTCGTATATAGTAGAAAATTAAGGAGACAATTAGCACTACTGTTCAATACTTCAATCATTTAAACTGGTAATTAAATATTATAATTCGTTTGAACTCAATTTCATGGCTCCAGAAAATGTATTATTTGTGTTCCAAAAAATGTTATTAAAATTTCTTGTTTTGTTCATTCTAGCTGAATCCAAGTTTATTTGCAATAGAGTGTAAATTTATGAATAATTTTAATGAGATATCATAAATATTCTATTGCTTTTATTCGAGTATTTCAATAATTAGTTTGTTTTGTTCCCTCATTAATTCCGTCAACTTCATACAAATCAATGTAACTCCATTACTATTTTTTTCTTTTCTCTTTGAATTTCATGACTGCACACCTTTTCAATTGTTTCAAGTTACCGGAGCGTCGAGACTAGAAATTTATCACCAATTACGGGAATTGACTCGTGGCAGATGTAACCAATCTCATCTACGAGAAAACGCCCTCTTTTCTTGAAAAAAAAACAGATGGGTTGACCTCTTTTGTTTTATTCAGAATTGACATCTTTATTGAATTCGTGAATATTTTAAAACCGTGAAGTAAACCTGATAGCATACACAATTTTTATGAGAGCATGATTTCATTTGGAAAGCTCCATGGTCGATATTTCAAGACTCGTTTTATGTCTCGACAAGATTATACTCAAACTTTTTTTTTTCGCGCATTCATTTTTGTAATTTTTGCGTTAAAGGAAATTTTCTTTTATAGTCTAATAAACTCTTCGTTTTTCGCTCGCTTACGCCATATTCGCCTTATGATAGAACTGCGCATTGCTTGTCTTATTATGCTCGTGAGCAAAATAATGCGAATTCATGATATTAGCGAAACCCTTTCGTGGCATATCTTCTGTCGGGAAAGAACTTAGCAGATTTTTGAATCCACTTCACAAATCGATGTACACTTCCTTTAGGTAGGACCGCTGCAGATTTTCAAATCTACCACCCACGTCGTAAATTTTTTGACCGACCCAGTGTCTAAAACAAATTATTAACGGAGAGAACACATGAATGGATTAAGCATCTAGTGCTCCAAAGACAGTCAGAAAAAGACCTGGGGCTTAGTTTTCAAGCAATTTACTTAGATATAACGCTAGATGAGTAAATTTTTTTAACTTAGAGAAAATTACGCTGCCAGCAGTACCGCTACGACGACCAGAATTGATTGAAAATCAGGCTTTTGAGAGGTATTTGGAAATAACTTGTTTTTAGAAGCTGATATGGATATTAGAATAATGACAACTTATTGTTTTGAAAAGCCTAATATTCGCGCATAGAGAGTGCAACAGTCATCATATTTCAAATATTTTTCATGCACCTTAAACAATTCAGGAAACATAAAATGAATGTTTCTATACCGTATTTAACAAGATTGTTTCAGTAATGGGTGTTTACGATGGAATTGCAGCACACGCCCATTTTTTTACGTGACCTGCAAGGGTCTGACTTGTTCATTCGTTCTTTTATGAAAGCGACACGTCAGAACAGAAGGAACATTAATCTTTCCTGGTTTGTCAGTGATATTTTCCACGTGTTTCTTTTGGTGGGATATTCCAACTCTGACTTTTTGGTGACAATTTTTTCTTTAAAATTTCGGGACAGCCTCTCTTTGACAGATCTCGAGAATGTATTCAAATGCAATTTTGGAAATAAACCGCCCCTTCACTTACGATTTACATTCACTGCAGAGCAATCAAAGCTATTGAACTGCCTCTGCTCTCGAAAACGTGTCTCGTTCTGTAGACCATCTGAAAATTTAGAGAACTGGTGTGTGAAGCCATAAGAAAAACCCATAAATTTGACGTATCATTAGACTTGCTAAATTTTGCAACTATATCGGTTGGCGGGATAAGCTTGATAACTGATGTTGAAAGTACTTAGCAAGATTTCTTCAGTGTATGGTGTATTCCTTCAAAACAAAATTATTGTACAAATTTCCTGAAAGCCCATGCAAAATTTGTTTGGAAAGTTTTTGGGAAATAAATAAAAATTCAAACTGCATTCATATTATGAATATCAAACTAGCTCTTGAAAGGTAAATGTTAGATTTGCTGATGCTCCAGTCATACTACACAATGATCTCACCAAGCACATCGCACCGCCTTTATGAATCTCCTACGACGGGAGTTGGTTCAAGTCTCCATATTTTAGTTTTGTTGTGGGTGTGAACTATTTTTTTTCCGACACATCCGAGCATCGGGCGCAGATCATCTACTGAACACGTCAATAGTCCTCAACAGACAACAGTCAAAGGTATTCAGTCTGCCCAATTTTCTCCTGTGACAGTCTGCAATTTTACTTGCTATCGATTGAAGTTGACAAGCGAGCCCCTATTTCTTTGCATCACAGTTAATTTTGATGTTCTGGACGACTTCAAAAGAGCTCTGCCACAATTTTAAACTTATTTTACTCACATTCGTAATTTAGTTAGAGAATAGAGTTTTAAAGCTGGCAAACAAGTTTGCTCTGTTCTTTCATATCAGGACAGCATTAAAACACAAGGTTAATTTTCTTCATTGAATAATCTAAGTATTTATTTAATTTATTTATTTCTTAATTAATTCATGCTTTCATTGCTGTGAGCGTAGAAAATTTTTCTTGAGCTTCTAACACAAAAAGTTACAGATGCAGCGAAAGAGAATCACTGAAAACAAATCTGATGACTGAACCCCGAAAAAAGGGTGTCAAGGATAATGTTCGTTTGGCTGCACTTTAATTACAGCGCAGCTACTGAGCAAACGCCCGCAAATTTAAAAAAAAATAAACAACTGGCCCCAATCTGCGTATTTAACACCGAACCAATAGTTTTTATCCGGTTATTGTACATGAAACAATTACGAATGGTCCTGGAAATAATCTTTTAATATTTAGTATAAGAAATAATAATTTATTCCAAATGAATTTTGGCGCGAGTGCACCGGTACAAAAAATAATGGTGCTACTATAGTGTGAGGTACAAGTAATATACCGCCTACACAAGTGCAGTTTGAGATGTACAAATTAAATGTTCATTGCTAAATTAAATGCATGAAAAATCGTAATATCTGTTAGGAACCTAACCTAACCTCACATTATTGTACTAGTTAGAGGTAGATGTCATGCTGTAGTGTGGTAGACCTCACTCTATCGTACTAGTTAGAGGTAGACGTCACGCTATGATGTGGTAGACCTCACGCTATAGCAGCACTGAAATAATAATTCTTCTGGTCTGTGAGGCGAGAAGTCATGCAGTAATCTAGGAAAAAAATGTTCATACCATGATGAAACTAAGACAATGGTTCTGACATCAAAGTAGCGTGCCTCAATAATAACAATCTGCAACGCAGTAATTTTAATTTGGGAAGAATAAATTAGAAAAACGTAATCTGCCCAAAAATAATCGAGAATTTTCCATATTTTCCATACTTCTCTTTTTGGTAATTTTAGAATTACAATTGAATTTATGTAGCCTATCTGAAAAATTCAGTACCACAATATATATTTTCTTAAATATTTTCCATGTTTTTCGAAATGCGAAATCTTTCAGTTCAACTCAACGTAAATTACGCTTTTCCAAAGCTGAGAGACGTCGCTGATTAAATTCGTCGTCGTTTAATCGCATCACCGTGACGAGCCCAATCAAGGTTTTCTTCCTTCTGTTCTCTAAGACTTGAGAATTTAAATCCCTAATTTTAAAAATTTAGATTTTATTAAAATTCAACGCATGATATCTTGTAATTTTCTGGTTATCAATTGAAGCTTTCAACGTAAAAGACTGTCCTAAATCTCAGTGAAAGTTGATATCTCGCGCTGAATTTAAAACTTTTTAATTTGAGTACTAAAAAACTGTCGAAGGCGTCGATGACTTGCGCTAGCGTTTGTAACGGCTAACGCACTAAGAAGGAAAATTTGGAAGTAAAATTTTGCAGAGTGATTTTTTTTTTCGTTTTGATTCATTAGGACTGACAACAACTGAACGAATCGTGAATGATATGAGATGATCTCTAAGTTCCACTCATTATTTAAAAACAACTATTTAAACATTATTTTCCAAATTCCGTATCGTTCGATTTATAATTACTCTGCAACCACAAATACAACTTTGCTCAGTTGAGCGCTTTTTTGCTAGATTGGTGTCTCTAAACGCTTTATCAGGATTACAATCACGGAAGTTTTACGTAAAAGTGATTAAAAAATTCATCCACGTAAAAGAATATTTTTTGGAGTAATAATATCACACAGTGTAAAATGAATTCCTGAGCACTACTTAATGACTACAAATTTCTTTTTTCGAATCTATTTTGCTCATTTTCAAATTTCTCATTGATCTGAGGAAAGGTTTTGAGTTGAGTTGGAGTCAAATAATTTGCAAACGCTTCTTTGACTTGCGCAAGTATTGTTATCTAACACAAAACACTTCGAACAGTTCAACCTGATAACAGTCATTTCCCTGTTGGGCTGTATTTTCCCTGTCACTGTGCACTTAACTAGCTCACGCGAAATATTCCATGATCGAATTTGTTCATAAACTTCTTTTTTTCGATATCATTTCTCGAAATGCACCGTCTTTTAGTTCAACCCAACGTAAATTACGCTTGTCGAAACCTACTACTAATTTTCTGTCCATAATGGTCGCCGTTCACGTACCACTTCTGTAAAAACATCTGTAGGCCATCCCTGACGTGACTAAGGATGCACCGCGGCTCCGCTGCGGTGACGGTTAACAGGGTAATATCAGTTCGGGGCTTCTTAAACTAATTGAAATTCACCCTACGAATACAATAATTTCATAAAAAGAATAATTTATTGAGAATGAACTTGAGATGCCCATCTTTAATTCAGATGAAGCCCGTGTAGTTCAATTTTTTAAAATTATTGTAGCAATTTAAATTTGTTGACAATTGAAATCAACTTGTTCGCAACTGAGTACTTCATGGTGAAGACAAATATTTTTAACCCATACTACTCAATCAAAACAGCAACGTACGGCTATGGAACACCATGTACTTCAATTGGCAATTCAGGAATTTGTGTACTGTCTAATTGCTAAACGAATCGAGTTCGGTTGTCGGAGCAAAATTTCCGAGCATGTTACGTTCCAAGTTCGTAAGCTCTAATTACTTGAGTGAAGCCTCTGAGTGGCATTGTGTGGTGCTCACTGCAACAACCAATAAAGGTTCTCTGCATCGAGTGAAGCGTCGAATTGAACTGCATCGCTCATCTATCGGATCGCTGTTTTATTTTCCACGGCGTTTCAGAGAATTGGAAATGTGCCTGGCGCGACTCTTACACCATTTTTAGTGTGTTGTCTACTATATTTCACCTATTTGCAGTAAGGGGAAATTCTTTTCATCTAATTTTGTTTTAAGGTTTTTAATGTAATTTGCCTAGAGCGTCTTGGTTGGGCAGAAAAATAAATATATTTTAGGGGTAGATTGGTATTAGTCATGAAAAACTCATGCTAGCAAAGATTTCGGTAGATAATGACCTCATTTATTTGTTATTCGTACAGAAGTACATACTCTAACGTCTTCCATTTGTAAACCACACGAGAACATACAATTGGTTTACGCTTTATTAGCAGTGTCAGTGGTTATGCAAAATTCAATTGTCTGGAAATAAAATTTTGCAATGTTCACGTTAGCAGCGCATAATGGCTGAGAAATTAAACTGGATGCATATAATTCATTTCGCAGAGTGGTGAATTTGTTCACGAAGTATAACAGAAATAACACGTGGGATTTAAATACAACGGCTTTATAAAATCATTTCAAGCAAAAATGAACACCAAAGTTAACCGAACATTGTCTACATTTAGTTTCGTCAATATCATCTTCCGGAAATAGTCTTGAAATACTTCAAAACAAAAGTCTAAGCCTTGGGACCATCGTTTTCCTCTACGACCTCAATACAAAGTGCTTTGTTGTTTGAACAAAGGCCTCGTTCTCAAAGGCCTTATTCACGCACCAAGAACTCATTATTTGCAAAACATTAGTTTTAGTTTTTGGTTATGAGCAAAGTTGAGTCCGTTTCTATCTACGTTAACTCTTTGATGCCAAAGAATAATCCTCCTGCATAATAAATCGATTTTAGTTAAGCACGGAATTTTATGAAAATATTCACACGTAAAAGTTACGTTTGTGCGACTTTGATTCAAAATGGCAAGTAACTAGTTAATTATTAGAAATACTTGAAAAAAGTAATTTTTGTGCTGGAAATTTCAAATTAAAAAATAAACAACAGACTCAAACAGTTATCACCAGAATATTAATTGACATACATGTAGATTCATGAAGGTTATGTTATTCCTGAATTTTTTCGACAATAGGTTATTTCTTTTTGAGTTTGAGGCTCCAAAAAATTGTTATTAAGAATAAAAGTAATCTATATTAACTGGAAAGAAGTCAAGGCCTGTATATAACATTTACTATATTCTGGAGAAGAGAATATGTCTATTTAACAGTGGTCAGATATTGCGCCACGAAAATAAGAATGAATATTCTTTTTTGAATTTACTCCACAAAGAAACAGCAATTTCTTTATCATTAATGAAAATTATGTTAGTTTGAACGTGAAAAGTGTTTTAGTTGCGCTTTATTGTTAACAAACTATTCTTTTCATGTATTTCATTTTTGTTTCAATAAAATGTTGAGTGAAAAGTTAAGGCTCTGCAATAAATTGTGTAGTGGGAAAGAGCTTAGGCTTCCAATTTATTTCATTTCGTGCGATTAGGTTTTTTGTATCAATTGAGAAAATATCAATTGAGATATTGATACGTAACCGTCTCTGTCAAAAAACATTTTCATTTAGATTTCCTGTGTACAATTCATCCTTTAGCTGTGCAGAAATTTGTGCTCAATGCATGAATCGAATTGTTTTTACGAATATTTCAGATTTGTCTTCTTTGACAAAATTAATGTTTCCTATGCAACTTAGAAATACATGATTTTGCAAACATTTCCGTCTATCATTTCACCACTCCAACTCCACCGATCATCTGTTGTATGTTCTGCATAAACATAAGGAAAAACAAGTACCAACTACCTCTTTTTTTCGTACCTGCACTAAAGTACAATTTCTCTCGACCAACGTACCGTTAACTTACCAAGCGCTACATAAGGATCATTTACGAAGCCTAAGTACAAGTATATTCCCGTTCAGTTGTTATTTCCAAAGCCTATGCACAAATGTATTCCTTTTTATTAGTCATTTCCGAAGCCTGAGAATAAGTGTATACATGTTCAGTAGTTATTTTTGAAGCATAAGAACAAGTGTTTACCTGTTCAGTAGCTATTTCTGAAGCCTAAAAACAAGTGTATGCCTGTCATTTCCGAATCCTAAGAACAAATGTACGCAGTAATTTCCAGAGCCTAAGAACGAGTGTACCCCTGTCATTTCCAAACCCTAAGAACAAATGTACGCAGTAATTTCCAAAGCCTAAGAACGAGTGTACCCCTGTCATTTCCGAAATCTATGAACAAATGTATATCTGTTTAGAAGTCGTTTCCGAAGCGTAAGAACCAGTGTGTACCTACTCCATCACAGCCCGCGCTATTCAGAGTTGAGTGGCCGACTAAAAACACTTCAGTGAACGTTCCGTGGCCACTAAACAGTCTCAAAATAATCCTCGGGAGTAAAAATGTCCCTACCATTGAGGCTAACACTATTCAGACACGCGTTGCATGTCGAACCCAAGGCCTGTTAAAGCGCTTAGTTAAATTGGATGGACATTTACCATTATAAACGTGCCTCTCAATCAGAGCCAAGGCAAAGGCTTGGCTTTGAAGACATTGTGAAGGTGTTCAGAACTTCTTAAGTCGATATCTAGTGCTGCATATCATATCATTACGAATTCTGTGCTATTGCATCACATCAAATGAAATTTTGTACATATGTTAGACGTTATAACTGTGTGCTTATTCATATTATAATAAATTTTGTACTTATGCTCTAAATTATTTATAATTTTGTGCTAATTCATCACATTTGGGCTTGTGCTTCGCATCATTAAAAATTTTGAGCTAACACATTACATTATTGCTGAATTTTGTGTTTGTGCTCGTTTTATGCATATAAAAAAGATCATTTCATGACCTTTTCTTTCTCAGGCACATTTTAAGTAATTTTGTGCACACCCTAATGTAATACTGGCATTGTTTAATGAAGTATAAATGCTATTGCGTCTCAGTACTGGTACACTAGTGGCATCGAAGGTACGTACTGTCCTAAGTCCCTTTCCTATATCAGGCGTTCACTTTCATCTGCCTACGCAACTCATCTCGCATGTTTCCACCGCATGAACCTCGCCTGAATTTATTTTTAACTCTGAGGTCACGAGATCGCTGGTGAGTGTACAGTGTACTGGATCGTCAGATTATTATTTTATCTGACGAAAGTCCTCAGATGTGGCCTATTCCCTTGAACAATTGGGCTAATTGAGATGATATCAGCGTTTGACAACCCTTCTGTGGAAAGTAGGCAAATGCTAATTATACCATAAAAATTCTTCGATATACTTAGAAAAGCGTAAATCTCACAGCCAATCACGTAACTAAATTTGATAATTTCTTTGAGAAAGGGCAAAATCAGCAGCCCAGTTCAGTTGTCATGTGCCAAGTGATTTTTATAGCCTAATGTCAACGAATGAAAAGCCAAAATTTGAACGTTTTGTTCAGGAAAAAGTCAGTCTATCAGCCCAGACTGAGCATGCCATACTCATTTTGAAGTATGAGGCTGATTGGTTACACAAGAGCTCTCCTCGCAAATAGAGTCACGGCCATAACAAACCTGGACCAACTCTCGAACCCAATCGTTGGTGAAGCAACGAGGAGCCATAAAAAAAATGACAGCTCCTCTCATGATGCTGATTCCTACCGAAATTTAATACAGAATAATATCAAATCAGTGTCATCGATATGAAACAGTACCAGGGTATTACCCTAATATTTTACGCTGTACTGGTAGATATTTTGGCCATTGGATCTAAGTACTGAGCTTTAGTTTCTACGCATGATAGCCGCTGCAAAAAAGCTTCTTCCTAGCGGTAGTCAGTGCAGACGACGTCCATATTTTTGGATAACTTTTGCTTCCAATTACTCCGGCTGGAAGCCGCTTGCACTCGTTCACAACGTCATCTTTGACACCTTGATTTATAAGTTCAGAGCTGGAACGTGATTTATTGCGTGATTCATAGCTTTATTGAACTGAACAAAGAGTCCTCATTCACGCCAGAGCATTTTGTGCTAGAAGTCTGTTATAAAAATCCCATGAGATACTTTTAGCGTTCTTTAAATCTAAGTGCAAGGATGACCAATATGATAGTAATAATTGCTCTCAAACAGAAGAGTAACAGAGCTTTTTTGAGTGTTAAAACTAGAATAAAATTTGAAAACAACTCATAAACTCAGAAACTCATGTCACAAGAATAACACAGTTATTTTAAGTACTAAAGCTGGAAGATTACTTAAAGACAATACATCTACTCAGAAACTTATCAGTCACCTTCATGTAAATTTTCCGAGTGCGTAAAGTAAGTTCAGAATTTTTCATATATACACGTGTTCATGACAGAAGCTGTAAGGTTCAAGTATTAAAGAACATTTCAAATAGTCTAGCAAGCTTTGACTCGATTCCTCCTCAGCATTGTGAATACGATCCTTGGGTACGTAATGCAATCGTTCACTGCTAGGTTGTAATAGGTAGCTACTAATTAAGGGATCTGTTTTATTTGGTTCACTCAAATTCTTTCCTGAGTTATATATTAACTCAGGGATTTGATACTTGGGTTTGAAAATCGGGTTTTAGGCTAGCGCAGATAAAGAAATTCAATTCATACCTTCTACAATAATTTAATGAACATTAATATTGAAGGCTTATTTTCTGAACCTCTGCGAAGACATAGAAAGATTGCCGATAATTCTTTTTCCAAATGTCCTTAGTATTTTAACATGCTCATGGTTAATAGTATTTCTTTACAGCACATTTTAGAATTAGGAGGCAGAAAGCAGAGTGAAACTTACAGTAGTTTACGTTGGATGTTGTTGTAGTTCTTGGAGAATTTCAACATATCAGTTAAGATTGCAATTTATTTCTATTTTTAGTGTTGCAGTCATTATACCAAGATGGGGATATGTAGTGTCGTTATTTTCAGCAGAACACGAGGTTTCTTTAGCGGTAGCTGTAACAACAGTTTCAGAAGCCTTAAAATTCAAGCATGAGGACGTAGAAACTCTCAGCAACGTTCCTAAACTTGTACTGCTCTATCGATCAACAGATTTTCCTTAAAAGTAACATGGCCCGGAAGTTAAACAAAGCCCATCCGGTGCTTTTAAATGCGATGCGCCACAAGGCGCTTCCGTCGGCTCTTCCGCCGGAGGCCCTATCAAGACATGCGACCCGAACGCAATAAAGTATCCGGGCAAAGCGCAACAAAGGTCTTCCGGGGGCCGCGCAAACCTCAGCCTCCGGAACTCCCACTCACAAAAACCATCGTCACAGCACACTTCAATTTATAACAGGATATTTATGCAGAACAATTAGGCGAATTTTTTTAGTTTCACAAGTCAAGAAAAACATAAACATATCTTTAGCAAATACATATTGTTTTCTGACAAATACTCAAATTTCTTCAGTAAATGTATAAGTTCCGCTAGAAAACGCACAGATTTCTCTGACAAATGCTAAGTATCCTTCAGAAAATACACAAATTTCTTAGACGAAGGCTCAAATTTCGCCAGTCAGTGCACATATTAATTTATCCAATGCACAAATTCCTCTAGCAAATGCACAAATTTCTCTGACTAAGGCACTAATACTCTCAAGAAATGCATACATTTCTTCAACAATAATTTCACAAATACCTCCAAAAACTCTCAAAATTTTTCGACCAATTACACAAATTTCTCTAGTAAATGCTTCCAATTACTGATTTGGAATGATGGAATGATTTTCCATTCGTTGCGCAAATGTCTCTAGCAAATAGTGTTCTCAAATTTTACCATTCCTTCGGGCTTGCCTCATGCATGAAAATTCGGCAGGCGTCTCCAAAAATTCTCCGTCAGCAAGAAGCTCGGCCAAAAAATTGAGCCCCAGTCTGTTTGCCTCCTTTGGAAATTCCATCGTTAAAGAAAACTGAATGAAAATTTCGCCAGCATAAACGTGCCAAGAAAATTCAGTTACCGTCTCAATTTGAAATTCAAATACTGTACTTTCGTTATCATTCTCATTATAAGCATTTCTCTCACGATTGCTTAGTAATTGCATGAATTGAAAATATCTGTTACTACTTAGTATTTTTCGAAAGAATGAATAATTTTTTTATTCGCCATTATTTAGTGATGTTTTAAAAGTAACTCATGGGAGTAAATTCTGCGTTAATTAAATTTGTGATATTTTTTAATGTTATTATATTCGTTCGGATCAAGTAAAAGAATCAATTTTCTGGCAAGAACCGACATTCACACAAAATAATCGATAGAAGCGACATAAATTAGGCATTCAAAATAAAAATATTGAATTTTCAACGCATTTGATAAATCAATTACTCTTTTTTACTGAAGTAACTTAATAACAGTTCACGGCTGAAGTACCTCTATTTAAACTGTTTTTTATTCAAATGAAAATTGAATCCAAGCGATTTGTAATCGTTGGATGATGTTTATCTTATGATAAACATCATCAGTAATCGTGTGAGGAAAAAGCGTAAATAGCAGTGTTAGTGAAAATCAGCAGAGGAGCTGTTTATAAAAAACGAAGAAACGAGCGAATTCTACAGAAAGACACGGCGGTGGATGCATTTTGCTTGGTGGTTTTTACTACACACATTTAATGAGGATGGCAGTGCAATTAAATCTTCTGTGGTGTTGGAATTTTTTATTTTTTCCCTTCGAAATGAGGTCCGCGTGATATATGAGAGATTCATTTCTGCCTATTTCGGGAACAAGCTCTTTTCAAAAATAAACTGTGTCATCTCCTAATGAGAAGGATTGCCTGGTAATAAAGGAATTACTTAGTGAGATGCGGAAGCTTTAGATTTTAAAAAAATTTGCTTGAATTTGGAATTACTTTTGGATTCCCAGGTGCACAATGTTTTTTTTAATAAATGTTAATCTACTTCCAGCGTGAGCTTAGGGCCACCACTTTCTCTCGAATATACTCCAAAATTGTCAAAAATAATACGAACCGAATATTTGAGCTTAAAAAAATTTAATTGACCTAAGACGAAAATGCTATAGATAATGTTTTCATTCAGAAAAGTTGAATTTTGTTTTTCAAGGGGCATTATTTTATGTTTTTATTCCAGTTCTTTCTGTTGCGTACCAGTATTTTTGATCTGTTGAATTAAGTTAGGCTTAATTCTCACATAACTAAAATTTTGCGAAAAACAACTGTAGTATTAAGTATTATGTCCATCAATTTTATGAATGGTCTTCTACTCATAATTTGAGAGTGCTTCACTGTTGATCGGAAGTAATTGCGGATTTCACAGAGTTAGGCGCATTTCACTCTGAGATAGCAACGCAGCATCTAGCAAAGTTGCATGAGCTATCTAGCAGATGGTCTGCGAGACTGGTAGGTAGGAATAGCATTTTGACCTCGCGTGCTGGGTGCTGGTTAAAGCGTGCAAGTTCAGTGTGAAGGAAACGGCTCGTAATAGTGCTATTCCTACCTACCAGTCTCGCAGACCGTCTGCTAGATAGCTAATGCGAGTTTGCTAGATGCTGGTTTGCTCGCTCAGTGTGAAATGGACCTTAGCTTGTGACTGGAGTGGAGCAACTCGGAAATCCCCAATAAATATTACCGACACTAATCGAAGTTGTGAATTCATCACAGAAATCTTAGCCATCTTTGGCAACGGTTTGCGCATGCTCTCAAGTCTTCAGCGAACGACATAGAAGACATTAATTAAAAGCCCAATCAAAGCATGAATATAATGAGGTTGATGAAAAAAGGAAATCCCAGAGCAAAATAAGAGAAGACGAGTTTCGTTCACGCTATAGAAAAACAAGCGATACGCAGCGGTACGAATATGAATGAAAGCAAGGGATACGAATTTCTTGGCCACGCTTATTGGAGCATTCAACTTTTCAACACTGTTAAGTATCAGTCATGTTTATGGGCGAGCTAAAATAAGATCAACTTCAACCTCTGTATTGAAGGGAAAGTTCTATCTAAACATGCAACTATTACAGAGTTGACGATAGTTTCATTGATCTTCTTTGAATAATGAACCTCATACATCGTCATTTGCGATCAAACTGTTCGATATACAGTAAGGTAGTTGCATTATAGGCATGCATGTTCCTACCTACAGCAGCGTCTAAACGATGTAAGTCTGGAAAATTTGGAGTAACGTAATCGTAATTTGAAGCCTCAGCGGTAATACATCACATCCATGATACAAAATACGACTTCGAGCGCACGAGAGAGCACCGAAAGCTGTAATGATATTTGAAATGCTTCTGAATGAGATCGAAATTTATATTTTATCTACTATTTTTGGATTTAATAACCGTGGTCACCTTGTTTGAAATGCTTCTGAATGAGATGTAAATTTATTTATTATCTGCTATTTATGGATTTAATAACCGCGATCACCGTGTTTACCAATTAATTTTTGCGATTGAAAAGCAAAATTACACTGATTCTTTTAAACACTGTTTGCCAATCAGTTTTCGCGGTTGTTTTGATTGGAAAGAAAAATTAGAATGTTACAGGGGAATTTCGATTCTCATTCATGTAAGGACAAAATTTTGCCATTGATTCTTTGTTGAAATATTAATCGACATAAGCTCTGCTAGATAGGTAGGATTCAAATGAAAGTTACGACAAAAATACTTCTCCGTCACATTTTGCCATTTTTCCGATCTTTGAGTCAAGCATTCCAATCATAACCTGTAAAGAGCTATTCAAACAATGATCTCACGATAAAAATTCCTAATTTTTACCACAGTCTTTTTCCTCCGATGTTTGAATTTTCTTTGAAGTTCAATTCGTCAGGCAAATAAATCATAAAAATGATTGTTCGGGACAGCCTTTTAATCAACGGCCTCCATTATCCCTGCTCAGCCTTCCTCTACTTGCCGCAACTAAAATACGGAATGATGACAGAGAAGGCGAACTTCAGAGAAATTCAGACCTGTGATCACCTTTGACGATGTATCTGTCTAGCGCTCCCAAATCCGGCATGCCCTCTTCGACTTTCCTTTTGCCTTGGACTTTTCTATCGTAGAAGCGTTTTGAAACTATCTGTCTATCTAGCGCTGGCTAATTCAGCATAATGTTCCCAACTTTCCTTCTGCCTGCCATTTTCTATCGTAGAAGCATTTTGAAACTCAGCGTATTGATTTGGAAATTTTAGAAGATTTTTTTTCACGTGCAACGGCTGATTTATGAGGTGTTTACTACGCGTAGAATGACTGAAATAAATTTAAGCCGTGGAGAGTCTGCCTTAATTGAAGTGCTTAGTGAGGTTTAACACGGTTTTCGATTTAATCGAAAACACGACAACTATAATTACTTGTCTTATTATTATAATTACAAGTATTACACCTGTCGTTTTTCGACAAGTTTAAATAAGAAATGAATCATGCCACCTATGCTATATTTACGCACTGTCCTCAGAAAATTTAGTACTTATGATTTTGCTGTTAGGTATTTTCAGACCACCATCGAATGTCCGTGTGAATATTTACGAGTTTATTTATTTTCCAAATCATAATTACGAAGGAAATGTTAATGTGACAAATTGACCTAAAGCTCCCAGAGCTTAGACGGAAATGTGCAGCCCCACTTTTATTTTGCAAGAGTATAAAATGATCTTTAATTTTTTATTGAATCTTACACAATTCACAACAGCAAATGCCATTTTTAGATGAAACGAATTAAACTCTACATATTTTGAAAACTTCTTGAAAACTCCCGTGTCATTCTAATTTTCATAAATACTCACAAAAAACTCTTGTATCTTTATCAATTTTCGTAACTTTTTTGCAGAACCTCTAGTGTCTTTCTCTATTACCCTAATTTTCCGTAGAACCTCTCATGTCTCTGTCTATTTTCGTAAATTGCCACCATGACTCTCATTCCTCAATTCATTTTCATAACATCTGGCAGAAACTTTTGCGTCTCTATCTATTTCTGTGCATTATTGCAAAACGTTTATGCTGCTAACTATGCAACACTACAAATAAATCACCCGTAATCCTTTGCATGTTTGAGTGAACAAAAAAGCAAGTAGGGAAGACAAAAATAATCGCGCGGAAATATGGCTGTGAGTACAAAATATTATGTAAGGCCAATAGGGGAATTGAAAAAAATTGGAAACGCGGTATCGATTTTGAGAGACCTTTTTTTCATAAAAGAACTATTTAATATGTTATTGATCCTGACCAGTGCATTTCTTGTATTGCGAAACTTTGTGCTTGAGAAAAAGTTAAAAAATGTTTTATTCTCCAAGTGATCAAATGTTTTGTGGCTGAAAATGATGCAATTTTGAAGTTTCATCCTGAAATCGAGGAAAATAAATGGCAGAAATAAGGTTTTGATACTTCAGTATGATTTAAACGATTTTGTTATTCAATCGCAAAAAACTTCACAGTATAGGCGTTGCTTTGTCCCTTGTTCCGTTGCCCTCTGAAACTCCCTTTCCTCTGCCGTGTTTGATTCGGGTTCGTTGGGTGGTTTCAAGGGTGCTGTCAACTCCTGATTGTTGCGTGGTTGATGTCTCCTTCTCCTTCTCCTGCTTTCTTCCTTTAGTTTTTTTCTTTGTTCTTTTTTGTTTTACTGTTCGTAGAGTTGATGCTGGCGGGGTTTCCTATGTGACATCTATGGATCCACGATCCGTCCTTTCGGGGTTGCTTTGCTTGATTTAATAATAATAATAATAATAATGATAATTTATTTACGACTTCATGATTACGTTTGGACTAACATCATCGTTTGCAAAAAAATTAATGCCTGCTAAAATTGAAAATTGAGTTGAGTAAGAAAAATTATCCATCGTGCTGCAATTGAGCGATTTCAGTTTTTAATTTTTTTGACAAAATGAAATTGGCAAATTCTCATTTTTTCTGGCCAACGGCGGAAGTGTGGGCTTTTTAGAGGTAAAATTTGACATTAAGACAACATCGAATGCTGGAACGGTATTGTGGCCAAATTTTGATGTCAAAATTCAAAACTTGTTAAAGTAGAAAGCGAAACTACTTGATAAGAAATATAGTCAGAGCTTTTAATCAAGGTTTTCAATTGAAGTGTAAAACACTCTTCAATTCAGTGACGTAGTAATTATGTCAGAAGTGAATAGAATTTTAACTTTACTTTGTTTTTATTCGCATTTAATTTGCGATTAGAGATTGAGGTGCATATAGTGTTAATTGTGGAATAGAATTTATTTTTGTTGAGAATTTAATTCATCTGCAAAGTTGCAAAGTGTGACAATCTAAGCGCACTCTCTCAGATTAATAAACACGTGTAAAAAAATTCTCTCTGTGTTTCAAAGGACGTTACGCAACCATAAAACGCATAAAATATTTACTCCTATTGGGACATATTCATTCGTAATTTCTTTTATTATGCTCATCGTAGCTTCTAGATTTACTGCTGTATAATTTTAGAATTATATTTTTTTAAATACTTTAATCATGTAATCGACAACTGCGCTTGTCCTATTTTAATTTTGTGTTGTTTGAAAATAAATTGTGCTCAACAATTGTTCGTATTGATTTTTCCCTTTAAATGTGAATTTCATATCATGGATACGATCGAATAGAGAAAATGATAATATACCACACGGCTTCAGACATTTTTTTTGTACCGTCGTCACGATCGAGGAAACAAGGTATGGTCATTTCTATGGGGGAAAATACACCTTCTAGTGTTCGGCCTTGTCAATAGGAAAGCTTCATTTCAAACAAAATAGATGACGTCACCATTGCAACATGTTGATAGGCCTGTAGTGGTGCCAGATTTCGAGGACAGCAGTGTTGTTAGATGCAATATGAGCTCTGCGATTGGTTTGTTGCCATGACTTCTCTATTGCCACGCGGTCAAAGAAAAAAGACTCGTTTGAGCATACCTTGTTTCTTCTACCGAGACCGTGGTGCCTTCTCCAAACCTGCTCTCACCTCAATCTCTTCAAAATACTTTCCATTCTAGGAAGCCACTTTCAAAGAACATGCATGTGAAATGTCGTTCGTAAGAGCTTCTCTTCCGTGGAGTGATTTTCCAGGAGATTAAACGTTACTCACTGCTAGTTCTTAACTGTCTCCTGTGGGTCTTAGCTGTCTTATAGAGCGTTCGGAAATGGGGCAGAAAATAATTAAAGAACAGGTTACGTCAGTGTTATAGAAGGGTAATGGAGTATTAGTGTATTGCTTGTGTAACTTTGGGAAGTTCATACATTTGCATGGTCAACATTTTTCATATTGTTTGTGCGACTTTGGTAAGTTCATACATTTTTTTGGTCAACTTGTTTCATACATCGCTTATTTCGCTTATAAATGTTGAAATACCTAAAATATTATCTCATTTATGAGGATACTAGAAGTTCAAATGTTGGGTTGTCAAATGTTGAGAAAACTTGAGTCTTCATTAAATGCGACTGCTTTTTTTCGCCGCTGTTAGATTATTCATCACAGTTGCTTCACCCAAATGAGTAACCTATATTATGAAACAACTATATCAACAACAATTTGTGCTTCCTTTTTAGCAAGTACCAAAAGGAACCACAAATAAACTGAACCGGTGTCTCAAAGAGAAAAATGCTGTTTTTTTGCATCGGCTTTCTCGTAGGTAACTGCATGCAGATTGGAAACCCCTTCAATTCAAACTTTTCAAAGAAAGAAAAACGGATTCGAATGAACATTTTGCAAAAGTCCGTATAAATACTGAAGCTAAGGAACCGATTCATTGCCAATTTAGCTGACATTATAGATTAAATTTGTTGCTCTTCTACCGGGGTAAATTTTCAGAGTAGAAAACATTGAAACTATTGCGGAAGTCTTGAAAAAATAATTGAATACGATGATGTAATAAAACTAGCATGGGATTCATTATTCATGAGTGGAAAACGATATTTTTACCGGCATTGAAAAGTGAATAATTATCGCCTCCGTCAACAGTAAAATGTTTCTTAAGCTTCAACAATCGTTAGACTCTCAATAATTTTTCTCATAGATGCATTGAACATAGCCTTTTGTGACTAATACATTACGGAAAATAAGAGTTGCGTAGAGTTTGTTAATTGTATTCTGCTTCATTTTGAAAGCGGCGCGAAGTGCAAAAAAGTAGAAGCGTCATTTTGCTCGCATATAAACATAGATGCTTGTCGATAAGGCTGGAGTGCCTTCGTTTGTTCCATAGAAACTTCATCTATTTTCTTTGCCATACAGCACTACTATATTCAGCGTGAGAGACGGTCATCACAGGAAGGCTGATTGGCTCTTTTGCGTCGATGGAATTCAATATTGGGGCAGAAACAACCAAGCCTGTTGTTTTCGCTCCCTATTATTGTGCTCAGCGTGCTTCATTGCTGTTATAAATTTCCTGAGAATAGTTTGGTTCCTGTGGGAATACTCTGCAGTCGTTCGCCCTATTCCAATTTGCGAGTCTGTGAAAACGGCTTTGGCGGAACAAGAAAATCACGCGACCGAACGCGGAGAGTTTTTACTTTGATTCAGTGACGACTGGAGACGATGTGAACTCCGAGATACAAAAGGCATTTATGGTACAGATATTTGGGATATGAATATTGAATTGCGTTTCCTAAGGTTTGTATTCAGTTAGGCGATGCTCCAGAGGTTAAATTTTAAACTTATTGCCTCTGGACTTATTGTTGATGGATTATTAATTTTGAAGCAAATTTTTGAAGCTTAACGACTGTTCATGGTGGTATGTGTTATTTGGAATCTTGAACACGCAACACAAAATAGTCAATCCGGCGTGAATTACTGACTAAAACAAATTTTACAATGAAAAAAATGTTGCATTCCTTGAATGATTTCACACTCACAATACTCTATGAATGAATGTAAGAAAAATGTTATGCACTGCCAAATTCTCATAGCCTACAGGTAGTCGTTCCAAATTAAGTAAACCTTGAAAATTTCATTCCTTTTTGTTCAAAATGTATGATTTTTTACTAACAAATGATATTTTTTTAACATCACGGTTCTCAATTTTATTTCAGAAAAAATTATAGATATTTGAACAGATTTTGAATTAAATTTATAACATTTTGAAACACTTTCTTAGCAAACAAGCATTTAAAAAACAACACTTTATGGCAGTCATAATAACTTCCTTTCAGTAAGAGTATCGCTTAAACTAGGTTTTTGCAGCATATATGGGGTCCATATAAATTCATTTACTCGATAAAAAACCGTGCCTGCATCTCATTACGCTTCGTGCGGCTTTAGAATTCGATTGTAATTAACTTGAATCCTATTTAATCCTTTAATTATAAGCGTCGGGAATTTTAGTCCCCTTACATAGAAAGTTTCCGAGAAAAAGGGAATTTTATATGGGTTTCTCGTTAATCCAAGTTAACGAAAAGAATTAGCTGCTGGCTGGTAATGGACGCGTACGGCTTCGGTCATAGGCAAGCTCTTACATCGCAAATCTCCAGTAATTACACTGGGTAATCCACCCTGGTTTTCTTCGTAGATTGTTTCAAAAATTCAATTTATTGTCTCTTCAAAGTTATTAATACATCCTATAGGGCACTGGATCATTTTCTTATACTATGTTGCAAATAATATCGAATCTTATAGGTCTGAAATGATAAAAAATTAAAATCAGCTTAAATATGTTATCATCAGACCCATACGACATGCGGTTGACACCACATGTCAATGTTGAAATTGTAGATAATCAACCAAAGTGAACTTATCAAATTTAGTGTAAAAAAATAACGCTCATAATGCATTCCATTTTAGCGAAACGCAAAGAAATTCTCCTGTGCTGAGAATGACAGATTCCAATTAAATTTAGTCTAAAACAATAATGCATCCCATTTTAGCGAAACGCTACGAAGTTGTCCTGTGCGGAGAATGATAGATTCCAACTAAATTTATCACATTCAGTCTACAACAATGATGCTCAGACTGCATCATATTTTAGCGAATAGCATTGAAACTGTCCTATACGGGGGTTGACAGATTTCCAATAAATTTATCGAATTCAGTGTACAACAATGAGGCTCATAATGTATCATATTTTAGCAAAGTGCCAAAAAAACTCTAGTGTAGAGATTGAGAGATTTAATATTCAGCACGAACAGTTCAAAGCTATCCTTGGGTGATAGGCTGTGGAAATATAGGTCTATCTTTCTGACGCATCGAATACATTGCTCGATTTGTATTTTATCTTATGCGACGTAGATGGTTCGCGAGGGAGAAAAATATTCTACTCTGGAGACCAAGTTCAGAACGGGCTCGTTTAAGATCCACAAAGAAAAAGGATAAAGAAGTGTCGTAAATTTCTGACCTGGTGGACAAGGAGTGAAGTCAAATCTGATGAGAGGGAGGCTTTAAAAATTTTATCTTATATACTTATTTTATTTTGATCAAACGGCAGGGCGTGAAATAACTGTTGTAAAAGCAAAGACTGACAGGTTTAAATTTTTCTCAACTTGTAGATTTATGTAATTTGGTTAATAAACAGTGCTTCCTTTTCGTGCACTCTCTTTCCCGGACACATTTCAAAGCGTGTGGCAAAAGATATGCTTTTGAAAAAACTTATTTCTCAGTAATTCGAAGCAGCGTAACATCAATAGTCATTGGAATGATAGTACAATGGTCATCGCTATAGTTGAGCTCCGTGCACTGAAAACCATGCGTACATACTATGAAGGAAATCTTCTATGAAATTGGTTGAATTCGAGGTCCGATAAATATGGGTAAAATAAGAACGCCGGTAACGACCAAAGTGTTCATCGTTTAAGGAACTTTGTCTACAACAGTCACTTCCTCATGAATTTGGAGCTATGTACTTGGCGGCCAGTGAAATATAGAACTATTACAAATGCTCAAAGCAATTGAGCCCGGTGCATTGAAATCCTAGTGTGTTTGTAACAGAGGGGTGTTATTTCATGGGCTTGGAATAACAGGAGAAATGTAGGAGAAATGTAAATTCTTGAAATCGGCACATCTGAAATCTGCGCGTACAGCAGAGGTATGCTCTCCTATGGGTTTGGCTATTTGATAGCCATTGAAATGTCTGAGGAATTAAAATTCCCACAACCTCTTGAGACTGGTGCATCAAATTTCCATTTTTACAGCAGAGGCATAAATATTCTTCCATGGGCTTGAAACTGCTTGATAACCAGTAAAATGTGGAAAAATTAAGAATTGCAATAACTTCTCGGGGTCGGTGCGTCGAAAACCGATACTTACGACACAGGTGTGCTTTTTTATGGGTCTGGCAAATGTTTGGCGGTGAAATATGGGAGAAATATGACTGCTGACTACTCTTTTTCGCTTCTTGCTTGTCGGCGTTTTCAGAAAATTGACTGCATCTACTTTCAATAACGTCTCAGAATCGTGATGGCTTCTTTTGCATATTATAAGGATGCAATTTTTGCAGCTGAATTTCGTTACTTTTTCCCACCAGTTTCAATATAAAAATAAAGTCTTCGCTTGTTCCGAGCTGTACCCCTACTCATCAAGACATTATAAACACATTTTCTTCTACTAAATATAACCTTATACTAAATATTCCCTTCTATTCTAAAAAAACCATGAGATGACAGCGCAGTGAAAATTTTGGTTAATGATATCATCAAGTTTAAAACTGTTTACGCAAAACGAGCTCACTGACAACACGCATACCAAAACTGGTCATTGGCGAATGCAAACACATTATAGACTTTCAAAAATATATCTTGTTTGTAAAAGGATTTGGGATCCCTTTGCTGTTCTTGAGGCTAATTAATTTTGAAATTTATAAATTAATTTGGAAACTGTTCCATCTCGATAATTGAAGACCGGTTCTACAAATCAACCTCCTGAAAGAAAGGTCGGTATAAATCCTTAAACTGAAGTTCATAATCGATTAACTGATGTGTTAAAGTGATTTATGCCGCTCTGTGGGGAGCATAATTGTTACAATATCCACACACATTCGGCTATGAAAGCTTAAATGTGAGGTATTTACTCATGAAAACAATGTTACTCTGACGCGTCTTTCCCTTATATTTGATTATCAAAAAGGCATAATATACTAGAAGGTAAATATTTGTAAGTTTTATTCAGCAAAAAGTGAAGTTTGTAGCGTGTTCTGAAAGTAAGCTCTGCAAACCTGAAATGAGCTTTCTCCTGAGACCTGAAATGAAAAGCATTAAACGATGAAAAATGCTTTTAATTTGAGTAGTTTAGTGGCCTGTGTGCTTTGTTGTCTTTTGCATAAAATTCAGTGTTCATTGTCACTGGCTAAATTTAACTCTGATTTCTTTCAGTCCTTATGTTTGAAAATTGGTTGTCAACACGAAAACTCTAGGCGAAAAAAATTGTAAAATGTACAAGTACCCTCGTTTGTACTCCATTATTATTCGACAAGAAGAATGTAGGAAACATGTACGTCTCCATAACGCACGTTTGCCTTTTTTCAGTCACCGCCTCATCAATTTCAAGATGAATTCGTTTTTTGAAACTCGCATCTAATCTTCCGTAACACCCCTTCACAGCTAGCATACCTTTTTCTTTTTTTCGCGACCACACCCGAAACCTTACCATTTAACCATGACAAGGTACTGCAGAAATTTTTAGCAGCAGTTTTTGTCATTCAAACTGTTCTCGCAGGTGTAATCGAAAAAACTCAATGGTTTACGGTTACCGTATCACCCGAAGCTGCGTCGGTGATAGGCCGCTTTGGTTAAAGAAAATTCTGCAGATTCATCAACGTGGGCGTTCAAGCGATGTGCTTTGATCCCACAGCCATTGCTGCGTAAATTAATCCTTCTGTTCCGCTTAATCTGGGTCATATATTTTTTTCTTTGATGCTCAGGGAGTAAACTTTTATTGATGGTATTTGAAAAGTTATTAGAGGTTTTAGAAACACAAATGGTGTTCTGACGGTCTGTTATGAAAACTAATCGATTCCGATGTTGGAACCTGAGTTGATGCAAAATTTATGTATATTTTTTCATCGCTGGAGGGCGGAATTAGAAGAAAACTTACACAACTTGTAATTTTATTCGTGCATGTTCTATTTTTTACGCTGTTTCACTGAATAGAAGTTTCTATTTTTTCACTGCCTCAACTATATACATTTGTAATTACTTCTATTTTTGTGATGAATAAAACATATTTTATGTACTGACAATGTGTCTTATAAGTGAGTTTAACGTCAATGAATCTGTGTTTGTAGTTCGTAAAAAACAGGCCCAGCGGCCGGAATCTCAAATCAAGAACTTGATTGACAAACTTATGAAAATTGTTCAAATATTTTTACTGCTTAAACACAAAAATAAATTTAGGAATTGTTCAGACAATAAATCCGCTGATTCTTTTGCATTGAACAAGCTGCAATGATGTTGTCAATGATTGATTTAATCCCCTCAATAGGCTAGCTAAAACAAGTTAGAACACGATTTGGAAATTTTACCCAAAGCTTTCACTTTTGAATAGCTTTCAAAAACTTTGAAATCGGAAAACTTTGAATTGGAACAACTTTGAAGAGGTTAACATTTTTTTATCGCGCACTGCCACCCAAACCTAGGATAGGTCGAAATTATACTTCAATCTTTACCGCCCTTCAATTTTTCCTGCACCTCGAGGGTTAATGAAAACTTCTCCTGCAGAAGAATTTTGTGGTGTTCGATGTTGATCAGCGTTACAGCATTGCTCTGAGCTGCGGTGATTATATTGTGTGTATACTTACGTCCACATCAGCGCACAAACGCTCGATTCGAGGGCTCTTAATTTGTTTTTATGAAGTTCTGTTCATGAAGCGTTCGTCAAATTTGAATGACTTTTTTATTTGTCGCTTACTACATCTCGAGATGAATTGGATTTGTTTCATGGCAGTATTAAAGAGAGTTGACTTTGGCTCGTCGTTTGATTAATGAAGATACTTAGCTCTGGTATAATAAATTTAGTGTTATATTATCCACGTTTTGTGGATGGATGTACAGAATCTACCAATAACTGCTCGAGCTGAAACATTGAATGTAGTGGCTGTTTGTTAGGACTTGAGGTTCAATATTTCACGCTACGCTTGAAGGAGTGAATGATGAATTTGTTCAAGAACTAAATTGGACAGAATTTTCACAACAGCTGGGTCACTCACATTTAAATAATTTGAAAAAAAAACATTTCAACTTTAAATTGGACTAATATTAGAATTTCTGTAATCATTATACAGCCTTATTAATTCTGTGTGAGTTCGGCATATTTGCTCTCTGTGAGTAATTTAGGTAATACCTGAAAATAATGCAATAGAGGAGTCGAGGACTGATAGAAAACACTGATGACTACATAGACTTTCTAAGAAGTAGAAACTAATTTTTTCCTCCATTTGCAATCATATCATATTAATATTAAAACAGTTTTTTTCGAAAATGTACATTGAAAAACGTCGTTGCCATTTTTTTGTGATAGCGTGATATAAAACTGAGACCGTTAATTTTTATCGTATTGCAATGAATTGTATCCCATGTTTTTCATCTCACTGAAAGGTTTCGCTTCCCGTCATTTAAATGCGCGACGCCATATCCTGCATAACTTCGATGAGCCCGTGAAAATTTAGGAGGAACACTTCGATTAACTTTTTTCATCATAACAGGATAGTGAAGCTTTCTGAGGCTCCTACTGGAAGCTTAATGCAAATACCTTGATTTTTCACGCTTGTAGATCGTGGTAGGTTGTCTGCATTGGAAGTTTCAAGGCATAGTTTGCAGCCTTGTTCCAAAGTGGTAGAAAATTCACTTCTATTCTTTGCTTTTGCGTTTTCCGAAGTCTGTATTTTTTCAACTCTAACTTTGCCAAAGACTCAGTCAAAAGAAATATTTTTCCAGTTCGTGATTGGTTGGAATCCTTGGAAACTGACCATGAAAATTGTTTCTGAGGAGAGGAACTCACCACGTTTTTGCTAGCTGCACCCGAGTGAAAATCCTAAGCTTGTCGACGGATTCCACGCAAAATTTTGCAAAGACCCAGAAATGAAATTCAGCGAAGCTATGCATCTGCATTCTTTTTAAAAATCAATTTCATATTAATGAGGTACGAGAATGCATGAAGGATGTTTATTTTTGGTCTTGGAATTTTCATCAATCGGAAAGTTTGAATTACGAAAGTGTTACTTTAAAATACCATCTTACTAGAAAATACTCACTAGTTTTTGAGCAACTTGTCCCCTCTCAAACTCCCGCATTAGCCCCTTTCGTACAAAAACAAATGGCACTTCAAAATGTAGTGTAATTTTTTCATAAACAGTTGTTTGCGTGGACGTGCCAGAAAAATTGCATAATTTTGTTGTACATTCAGATTTTCTGCAGTTTCCTGTTAGAAAATTGATCAGTTGTAGAAAATTCCGTAAAAAAATCATAATTTTAAGTCCATCGCGTATAAAATAGACTGAATAGGTCTATTTTATTTTTTACTTCCGAATGATAATGAATGCATAAGTTTTTACAATAATCAAGTTAAAACAAGGAAGAAAAGTGCTTAGTTTTATTTATGGTAGAACAAAATCCACTTCAGAATGGTGGATTGGAGCAGCGGTTCATTGACGACGAAGAAATTTGACTTCACGTCGTTTCCTATATTAACACTTTGGTTGCGGCAGGTAAAACGTCAACATTTAACTCAAGTTTAACATTTAACATTTCGAGTTTACCATTTAACTCTCGCAGCAAATATGGTTAAAAATGGCAAGCATTCACTGGATCGTGCCTTCATTTAGTTTTGATTTCGCTTCTATGAAAATTGAGTTTGTGACTACTGGTCGGTCAGCAGCATTGTGAAAACTCCCCTTGTGGCCACCAGTGCCTCACGTTGCGGTGCTAAAGTAGTCTCTTTATTTTTGTTCGCTTTCTATTCGAAAAAGTTGAGAAATACTTTGGGCGCACACGTTAACGTTAGTTATTAAGCAGAAAATTGTCCTTAACCTGAACGTAACAATAACATTGCACTCATAACGTGTGGTAGTTATATTATAAATTTTTCCAATGAAAAAATTTTCGTATTTATTTTAATGCTGAAGAACAGTAAAACTTAATTTTAATGTTAAAAATAGTTCTTCACAAAATATGAAATACAAAAATTCTCTCAAACTATTCAATTTTTCAATTTTTAATCTCTATAGAAATGGCCAAAAAAAAGGTCGCCTCAAGAAATTATTGATGATTGAGGAAAGGCAATAGAATTTCCCAACGAATAATGTTCGATCGTTCAGAAGAAGGCGTTATCTTTGGCTTTGCTCATCGGTTAGAGCCAGTTGAATTTTCCTGAATATAAAATTTTTTTCCAGCAAAAATAACACTGCTACTTCCAGCTAGAAGATGGAGGAGCTGCTTCCTAAGAAAGATCGAGCTATCTCTTGAAATAATAGACGCTGTTTATTGAAAATGTTGCTAAGCCCTGGAAGCATTTAAAATCAGATTATAAAAATTAAGTTTGTACTAGTTTTTGGTTAAGCAATTGTGTCGAATATTTCAACGCGATGATATTTTTCCCGAAAAAAATCCACGCAATTTTCCTTCGGCCCCTCAATACATTAAAGCCTATTTTCTAAGATGTTTCCTTAGCGGCCTTGAGTTTCGGCCCAGGACATGCCAATTGAACGCAAAAATATTCATCCTCGCCATGGTAAAAAGGAAAGCTACAGAGTTAGCGATTGATCCAATTGTGATAACAGAGCTACGCTCTCGGAATCTTTCTGCCGCCTCCCAATGCGCGCAGCCCCCAACCGAAGACGTGATGATAGAGTCCAGGTCTAATGTTGCGGAGCCATCGGGCATTGCACGAGAGGAGACTGAAGTGCCACTTTGCACGGAGACAAGTGGTGTGTCTCTGGAATATTTGGAGGTGATTTGTTGCCCGTGTTCTGAGCGTGTTTTGTTCAAAAGAAGAAGCTGCTCGTTGAACTGAACTCAGGATGTGCGAACCTTCCTAAATCATCTAACACGTCGGTTGAAAAATCCTTTAATTAAATTTTGTTTCCTTGGTGTTTTTTGACTAATATCTAGGCGATATGATGTAATCATTTTAATGAAAATAATAACAACAATATAAATGAAATATGAAAATAATAATAATAATTATAAAAAATCGTATTCTGCGCATAAAATTCTCAAACGATCTTTCACGACGAAATTTCTTAGTAATTAAATGCAAACCACATATACAAAAAAAATGCTTCGTTACAAAAATCCATAAGACTCTATGTCGCAGCCGGGGATTGTTTCACATTAAAATAAATTTCTATGCTGTTCGTCACACACTAAGATGAGGAGAACAACCTTCAATAATTCTAACTCATGTACTGTAGCAAGGAATCGTTGTGCATTTTATTTTGGTTTTAAACTGGGCAATAAATAAATGCAGGAGTTCGAGCTGAGTTGCCTCAGCACTCTGAGTTGTAATTTCGCTGGTCGCATGAACGTAAAATGCATTTATGGTTTTCCTGAAGTGTCCTGTCAGGCCAAAAATTATGAAAAATCATTTACTCCTAGACCGATTGTAAGATTTGCTACAGATGCGTATAACTTTACGTGAGAATTACCTGAACGTTTTCTCCGCCGTGGCCCCAAAATTATTTTTTTTAGTAATATTCGAATGGTTTTGGGAAATAAAAAACACAGAAAGCGTGCACTCACTGATTGAAATAGCACCAACATAATTTTTAATTTCTGTGCTATCATTCCAGTAATTCCCAAGGACAATTCAGTCTGGACGGTCACTTTTCCCTCAATTTGTTGTTTCCCTTAAAATTCTCTTAGCGCCTACTTTCCCCTAAAAAATATGCAAATTACTTATATATTTTGATATTTGTATCAGTTTTGCAGGTCATAACTTAAGGTGCGTAGTTAGTAAAATTCTGAGGGCCATAAGGTGCATTTAGCTTTAGAATTTCCACGAACTAAGCTGATGTGCCAGTCATTAATTACTTAGGCCAGTGGAAAAACAAACGATGCGTCTGGATTCTTTCCCCGCATGAAATTAAGAAAATTAGGCTTGAGAAAATGCGCGAAATTCTAGGCAGACAAAAAAGCTCCAGTTTTGAGAAACTGCAATTGTGATATGTTGGACAGTTTTAATTTTCAATTGTTCTAAACTGGTCAGGCGTGCGAACCAACACATTTTAAACATCCAAGAATGACGTTCGTATTCTCAACTGAACAATTTTTCAGGAACCAGACTGCCACACTTGGTTTTTTCTTTACTCTAGACACTAAAATGTGTATATGATGTAGGTTTTTTAATCGTTCCAAGTAGGCTACCAATGCTTGAAACACCACGTGAATATCCCGAAATAATATTCATTTTCTTATCTGAGCAATTTTTTATTAACCAGAATAACACATTCATCTTCATCTTTACACTGAGTAACGCAATTTTCAAATGAAAAATGTTTCCCACCTGCTACCTAATATAATAGGTTGCCCACGCCGTTTAACACCAGGTAAAAATATGAAAATAACCCACGTATTTTCATTTAAACAAATTTTCAAGAATAACACTTATTTTCAGCTAAACAACTTTTCAAGAATAACACTAATTTTCATCTTACTTCATTTCAAAATATTTAAAATTAACATACGTCTTTTCATCTGAACTATTTTTTAAGAATAAGACTCTTATTTTCACCTTAATTCATTTTCAAAACAAAAAGGTTGGGCTGCGGCAGTCAGGTCACCGCCGTTGATTTCTGTAACTCGAGCAATGTAATTAGAGCTCCCTTCCAATTGCAGCCCTTGATCCTCAGCCTGGGCTCGGTCAGATCAACAATATAGCCTTTTAGGCCCGTCCAAAACACTGGTAATTGTTGGGACCTGAACCGTTTCATAACCATGATTGAGCAATTTTAAAAAATTCAATAGCCCAGGAATTCTGCAGAGCGTTCCTTGTGTTATTTGCAGATAAATAAAGAATGGAAATTTTTGGATGTTTCAAAGAGGTTTGTGACACTAAAAGGCTATTTCACCCAAAATTCGAGCAAATGTTGATGATAATTATGAATCCGAAGGCTCACATTTTTTAAAATGATATTTTACACGGGACACTTTATTGAAATGAAACATATATTTTATGAAATGAATGAGGCAAAATTTTATTATAGTGTTGTCACGATTTTAAAGATAGATATAATCAAGGGAAAACATACAAAAGTGGCCCAAAAACTTACACTTGACGTACTTTTGTTCAGTCCTCTTGTGAAATTCTCCAAGAGCGTAGATTCAAAATAAATCTGCGACATGACTCGTTTCTTAAATTTTAAGAGAATCTGCGTAAAGCTTATTTAATAAACTACCAGTATCAAAGACTGCAGATAAATGAAAATTACGAGATGTTGTTCTCTATTTTCACACAGAAATGAGCGTTCATTGTTACTCGCAAAATCATAGTTGATTTTGGAGATATTTTCTTCATTTATATTTTTGTACGAAGTTTTTGTGCAAATCTCGTCGAGGTGAAATTCAGCGCAAATAGCACTAACACTTGCGCAAACACCAACTCGTTATGATGTTTGAGAGAGTATTTTTATGTACTTCTTTCTTTCTTTCAAACAAAATGTAAAGAAATGGAAAAACAGTAATATGGTGGGCACGACAGACTCTGCTTCGTACCATAGTCGTTCAGCTGTGACAGTAAACAATGAGTTGAGAAAAATCGTATAGGAAATCCAAATGTAAAGTTAAATTCTCACATGGAAAGCATGACGTATAGAAAACATGAGGTATAGTACACATGACATTAAAGAATCTGATGATATCATTCGTTCTTTGCTTCACTTTTTTATACATGACACTATCAACAGTGCTTGATGATGAGAATACGTGTGATTTACGACGCAAGGACATTTTCTCCAAAGCTCATTCGCTAACCAAGATTCTCATAAAAGAATATTTTCACAAGATCGACCGAACCTCTCACTCTTCAAACAGAAAATCAACGATCTGTAAGCAAAATGTCCTTTGAAGTTAAACGGAACTTCATCTAGTGTTCTGAGCGGAAATTGCTCATACGGTTGACGAAGTCGCTTCGAATATGCGACCACAGTCAATAAGTTCGGGAAAAAAATTGATTACGTTTTTAATAACGGAATTTATTGAACTCTGCTTGATTAGTTCTTGCTCAGACATCGGCTTCAGATAACATTTTCGTTTCGTACTGAGAATAAGTTTTATCAAACTGCAGGTCATTGGATTTTTGAACAGAGGATAGCGTCCTACATTCCTAAGGGACACGACGTAGGATGATTGAATGATTTAGGCATTCCTGAAGGATGCTGTGCGGATTGATGGCAGCAAAAGACAGGAATTCGAGTCTGAAAATTTCCGGCAGACGGCCGTTTTCCAGGCGTGGAATTCTGAAAAAAGGATTTGCGCGCTCGTTATAACAGGATACCGAATTTCTGAAAATTAAACAATGTTTTTTTTTTATTTTTAGAAGAAATGATTGAGGCAAATTTTGCCAAAAAGCGTAATGCTGTCCTTTTTATCTGTATCGTAAGAAAACGAACTGATCTCAATGAATTATTATTTTTTAAAATCGAAGACTTCATTTTAATGTATAACGTTAAGACAAATAAACAAAATTTAGAAAAATACATGCTAAAAGCAACCAAATAAACAATCATATAGTTGATTTCAATTCAAATGTGTCGCCCTAAGAAAAAAACGAAAACTTCTTCCAAATCCCAACAAATAAACTGAGAGTCTCTTCCGAGCTAATCACATTAAATATATAAACTGAATTTCTTTCGAGCCCATCCCATCAAATAAATTAGCTCAGAGTTTCTCCCTAACTCAAAACAACTCTTTTTTCACATACAGTATAGCTGGCGGGCTCGTTGATATTCAGTTTCTATCTAGCCCTCTTGCACATCACTTTATTCTCAAGACATATGTTCGCCATATTTTTTAAGTGGTAATGGCTTAAGTGGTTTTCATCTCTGTATCGATATTGATTCATTTGACACCATAATTTTTTTTCACTCACGATGCGCAAAAAATATTTATTTCACAAACTTCGGTGACATCAGTTTGAATATTTTACTCATATTTATGAGTAGAATACTTAATGTATTTAATGAAAATATTGCTTCGATATAAGCCCTATAATTTCATCTACGTCGTAAGACCCGTGCTCGAAATAGGCTTCTAATCTGATGGGGGAAAAACTTTCGGTATAAGTTTAAACCACAAAGGCACTCGATTAGGATTTTCCATGCAATGAAGGAAAAAATAAATGACGATGGGTGAAAAAAATTCTCTCATGTTTTCAAAACTGGTCCATATCGTAAATTTTATTTATGAACTGTCTTCAATATGAGAACTCCCATTTTCACTTTTTGATTGTTTTCTCGCTTTACTTGTAATTTTTTTTACGAATATCTCTTCTGTTTAATGATTAAAATGTTAATTCTATTGTACATACCAGCCAGATGTTTGCAAGCTTGATGTTCATTTACATATTTCAAAATGTTAGCTCATAAAATATTGTTGATGATTTCAAAGTATACAATTATGCCCACAAAAAGCCTTTGACAAACTTTAATAAACTATACAGTAGGACAATGGTCCAGAGCATTGTTTTTTACGCAGAACCAGCGCGAAAGCTGCCATCAATTTTTCTATTTGTTCTTAGGAAACTAGGATTCAATGGATGTCGGCTAAAAGTCCTACACCACAAGGAAGGGCATTGATCATATCTGTATAAGATAGGAATACACAGGATCCTCTATTTACAATTTTCAACTGACGAGAATATTCTCTCAAAGCAGAATCTCTTCAATATTGTAGATTGGCTGATCAGGATCAGCTTTATTGGGTGCATTTCTGTGATCAAGGACAAGAAAAATAGAACAAGAATGGAACCTCCAATTGATTTGAGGATGCGGAAAAGAAGATTCCTGAATGGAAATTCTTTTTCACAAGAGCCTGAACTGTTCATCAGGTTCTTCAGAGCGAATGAATGGATCTTTTGAGATCTAGAAGCAAGCAGGAAAATTTTCGAAATTCTATTTAAATACCAAGTCACTAGACGCGCTCCATTTCTCAGAGACTTTGCTCTAGTTGCCGATATATTGCAAGTTTTAAATTATGCCTTCCTTGAACTCTTAACTTACTAAGCCAAGTCGAGGATTTTGAAAGAGCTATTATGAGAAACTGTACGTTTTTTGGTTTGATATCTTTACTTGTATTCTGTCGTTTTGTCACTTGCTGACGAAGCCCCGATTTTAAGGTTACAACATTTTCAGAGTAGGAAGTCATCTCATTATCAATGATTAATAATGAAAGACATCTCAATGATTAATAGTCATTCAGATGTCTTCATCCTTACTGAAAATTGTAACACGCCTACACAACATTTCGCGAAAATATCTAAAATCAATGCACTTTTATTCTAATTGACAAAGTGTTTTCAAATTAAATACAATATTTCTCAACTGTTTTCCTCATTTCAATATTCATGATGATATTTGGGAGGCTTTGAGGCGCGATCAAATATTAAAAGAGCGGCTTTAGAATAAGAACATCAGGCCACCTCATTCCCACCCGAGTCATTGCTGGGAAAATTTTACGTGGAATTCAATTTTCAATAAAGGAAGATTTGATTGGAATTTGAAGCTGTGCTTGAAAGGTGGAAGCCAAAGCTGAATCTCCACATGAAATCGAATCGCATATTTGGTGTGGGCAAGGCGGTTTTTTTACCCGTTCGTTAGATTTTTAATTTTACCATGAACTTGATGGGCGATGCTGGAATTATGGCCAGAAATCTTACTCACGTTTACCCAGGTCTGCTGTTTATTCATGGGTGAATGTTTTATTTTCAGTTTCTGTCAGGATTGGGAAGACCAAATAAAGAATGTCTTTCTTGGTATCAAATGTGCAGAGACTAATTACTCAAAACGCAAGTCTTACTGAAGATTTACGACGTGTTGTTTTAAAGTTATTTGTTATGAACATCAGTATGTTTTTTCTTTCATGCGATGCAAAGTGGCTACCTTTATAGTGACTTTTTTTTTAGCAAAGAAGCGACGTAGGAAATTCCAAATTTAGGGATGGGTAAAATGTTGCTGAAGGCAAAAAGCATAAAGGTTAATTACCGTACTGAGCTGTTTTTTCTTCGCTGGCTGAAAATGTTATTTTTAAGGTTAGAGTTATTTTAACGTATCTCATATACACAGACATACGTTAAAACACAGTACTCAAGATAAACTTCCAAATAGACTACGATAGTGCAATTTAAATGTGAATAATTGAGAAAAATTGATAAAATATTTCAAACTTCACTTCCCTCCATTTTTCACCACATAGAAGGTTATTCAGTTACGATACTTGGGATATTTAGCCTCATAATGCTTATCTTAGTATTCAACTCAGTGAATGTAAAAAGAACTTCCACACTTCGATTTCTAAGATCAAATCGAATATTTCTTTCAGACTTGACGGCGCCGCTTCACGAAACTTCGCAAGTCTTCCCAACTAAGCGACAGTTTCAAGACTTGACACTTGGCTGTACGGAGTACAGAGCTGCTGCAGCGTCTATGCTTGCATCAGACGAGGCCCTTCTGCTGCGCGAACTCTGCTCCATCACACTTTTTCGCGCGAGAATTTTTGTCGTAAGATTTCATTTAACTTATTTGAAATTTTCCTGAAACTTCAATGAGATCTCCAAAAAAATTATTCATTATCGTGGGATCATCCGAAACTGATTAGAAATTTCTGACGCTGAGAAAGCAATCTAAAATTTTTCAATCAGCGTTTGTAGTAGCTGAATTTTTTACCGGCGTTTTTATTAAATTCATACTTATTATAGATTTCAACTTGGATAGCTCAATTTTCACTCTCAGGAAAATGGACTGACGATAGTAGTTCTTACAAAATGCAATGAGTTTTAAGGATGACTTTTGATTAACGAGGGCTACTGCATTATCAAAATTTAACAGGAACATTTGTTTAAAATTTTAAAATATATTTCGAAGCTGAGAGTCAAGACTGAGTTACAACTGGAAAACCAACCAGTATTTAAACATCTTGCTTCTGGATAACCTTTATAACAGTAACACTTCATTCAATTAAATATATATCTACAGTACTTCTTCTCAATATTTCGAATTATCATAGGTCTTGAAACAATATTCCAAAACAACTTATAACATGTTCCAATACACAGAATGTACAATATTTGACAATATTCCGAAAAATTATATAACATGTTCCATTACACAGAGTTGACAATATTTGACAATATTCCGAAACGTCTTATAACATGTTCCATTACACAGAGTTGACAATATTTGATAATATTCCGAAACGTCTTATAACATGTTCCATTACACAGAGTTGACAATATTTGATAATATTCCGAAACATCTTATAACATGTTTCATTACACAGAGTTCCACATTTGAATCAAACAGAACGAGTACAACTTGTACGGTGTACATTCTGCAACCTTCCGAATGCCAATCTGAGTTAAAATTGAGTGTTCAGTTTTTAAACATTGAGAGTTACGTTCGGTGAGTTGGCTTTGTTGCATTACAGGTGATCGCTCACCAACTCCACAATATTTTTCCGGTTTACTCTCTTAGCGATCACGACAATAAATTATTTGAGAGTTGGAGCAGCAGAATTCATAGAAAAATTATTGAAGATCGAGAGATGTTGATTTTCAGAAAACAATCATCGAATGGAAAGTTCTCCAGGCAGCCCAAGTTTACATGGATCCAGTACAACTTTTGTCTGATTGCAATCTTATTAATATAACAGCGTAAGAAAATTTCCCAGGAGAAATACTCAACTCTTTTTCTAGACCGTGGATACTCATTTTCTGCTCAAAGAAGGTCCTCAAAATTTGAAAATCATCGATGCTGAGGCATCTTCTTCCATAAATTTCAACGGAATTTAGAAGTGCACTTTGCACTCAAGTTGAGGTAGCTTCTCAAGCGGCTCGACACGTGCTATAAAAAAGCTGTCCTCGCTCGTCGTAAAATATTTCATTAATATTTCAATGTTATTAATATTATTAAATCTTATTTTATATATATTATTCTTTGATTTTTTTACTATTATATTATTTAAAAAATTTTTATATGAAAAATTTTCTTAATAAATATTATTAAAATCGCGGCCACCATGAACGAGAAGGAGTCCCTGAGCTGCAAAATTAATTTGTTCCGTAAAATATGAGCTGGACCTGAATTCGAGCACCTAGAAATAACGAGGAAAATATTGATAGCAAATCCTTGGTTGAAACGATAGGTATACTCATTTCAAAAGTTTAGTTATATTACATGCAGGGGTTGCTGGAGAGTGCGAAAAAAAGACTTATCCCCAGAAAATGATGAATATGTCGAATCTTCTAATCTCATTTAATGTTCAGTTGTCGATTAATCTAATTTGATTGAAAAGTGAACTGGCATCGAAGTGCTGAGAAAATTTAACAATGTTTGAATTGTTCTCTATGCCAATAAAATCGTAATCATAATGCTACACAGTCAGGTATTGACGGCCCTCAAAAAAAACTGATAAAATACAGTCTCATATACCTTCAAAAACATCAGCCAGTCTCACCTACCTTCAATAGCATCAGCCAGTCTCACCTGCCTTCAATAACATCAGCCAGTCTCACCTGCCTTCAATAGCATCAGCCAGTCTCACCTGCCTTCAATAGCATCAGCCAGTCTCACCTGCCTTCAATAACATCAGCCAGTCTCACCTGCCTTCAATAGCATCAGCCAGTCTCACCTGTCTTCAATAGCATCAGCCAGTCTCACCTGCCTTCAATAACATCAGCCAGTCTCACCTACCTTCAATAGCATCAGCCAGTCTCACCTGCCTTCAATAGCATCAGCCAGTCTCACCTGCCTTCAATAACATCAGCCAGTCTCACCTGCCTTCAACAGCATCAGCCAGTCTCACCTGTCTTCAATAGCATCAGCCAGTCTCACCTGCCATCAATAGCATCAGCCAGTCTCACCTGCCTTCAATAGCATCAACCAATCTCACCTGCCTTCAATAACATCAGCCAGTCTCACCTGCCTTCAATAGCATCAGCCACTCTCACCTGCCTTCAATAGCATCAGCCAGTCTCGCCTGCCTTCAATAACATCAGCCAGTCTCACCTGCCTTCAATAGCATCAGCCAGTCTCACCTGCCTTGAATAGCATCATCCAGTCTCACCTGCCTTCAATAGCATCAGCCAGTCTCACCTGCCTTCAACAGCATCAGCCAGTCTCACCTACCTTCAATAGCATCAGCCAGTCTCACCTGCCTTCAATAGCATCAGCCAGTCTCACCTGCCTTCAATAGCATCAGCCAGTCTCACCCGCCTTCAATAACATCAGCCAGTCTCACCTGCCTTCAATAGCATCAGCCAGTCTCACCTGCCTTCAATAGCATCAGCCAGTCTCACCTGCCTTCAGTAGCATCAGCCAGTCTCACCTGCCTTCAATAACATCATCCAGTCTCACCTGCCTTCAATAGCATCAGCCAGTCTCACCTGCCATCAATAGCATCAGCCAGTCTCACCTGCCTTCAATAACATCATCATCCAGTCTCACCTGCCTTCAATAGCATCAGCCAGTCTCACCTGCCTTCAATAACATCAGCCAGTCTAACCTGCCTTCAATAACATCATCCAGTCTCACCTTCCTTCAATAGCATCAGCCAGTCTTACCTGCCTTCAATAACATCATTCAGTCTCACCTGCCTTCAATAGCATCAGCTAGTCTTACCTGCCTTCAATAACATCATCCAGTCTCACCTGCCTTCAATAGCATCAGCCAGTCTTACCTGCCTTCAATAGCATCAGCCAGTCTCACCTGCCTTCAATAGCATCATCCAGGCTTACCTGCCTTCAATAGCATCAGCCAGTCTCACCTGCCTTCAATAGCATCAGCCAGTCTCACCTGCCTTCAATAGCATCAGCCAGTCTCACCTGCATTCAATAGCATCAGCCAGTCTCACCTGCCTTCAATAGCATCAGCCAGTCTCATCTGCCTTCAAAAGCATCAGTCAGTCTCACCTGCATTCAATAGCATCAGCCAGTCTCACCTGACTTCAATAGCATCAGCCAGTCTCACCTGCCTTCAATAGCATCAGCGTCTCACCTGCCTTCAATTGCATCAGCCAGTCTCACCTGCCTTCAATAGCATCAGCCAGTCTCACCTGCCTTCAATAGCATCAGCCAGTCTCACCTGCATTCAATAGCGTCAGACAGTCTCACCTGCCTTCAATAGCATCAGCCAGTCTCACCTGCATTCAATAGCATCCGCTACCTGAATTTCTTCACATATATTCATCTGCATGAATAGAATATCAATTAACCTTACATAGACACAGTATTCTTGTACCTTCTTTAGAATTCCGTTTCTGAGAACATCGAGTAAACATTTTGCAAAATCCCCTTAAATCTGCCAATAAACCAGCGAAGCAAGCTGCGCTGGTAGCCAGGGGGGCTATCCTGCGAAAAATGATGGGTCACATAATGCACGCTTCTCGGAGTAGAGGGAAGGCTCCAGCCAACGAGGTACTTATGGAAATTTTGTACATTATGGTTCCAGAAAAGGAATACCTTTTTTAAATTTGGAGTCAACTTCTTCGACATTTTTTAACTTAGGTGGAGAATGATTTCTGCTTCTCTACTTCACTGCATAAGAGGGAATGCGAATTTTTGATCAAAAGAGGGAATGAAGTGGTTTAATGTGTTGGACAATGGAAAGTTTAAATGTTTCAAGGTAACGAAGAGCGAAAAATTCATCGAAGATTTAAGGAGTTATGCTCAGAACACTTCATTGATCATTAATTTCATTGATCATTTTGCGACTGCAATCATGCAAAAGTACCGATTGATACAATGTCCTCTACCCTGACTCAGTTAGGAATTTATAAGCAAACACTGTAAGCGTTAACTTCAATGTTATTGAATGACTGAGTTCTTTGGTTTTTCGTAAATTTTCTATTTATAAATTCAAGGGGAACAAACACAAGTGGTGGGACTTAAAACTAACGTTTTAGAGGTAATTTGGAAGTAATTAATGAATACATATTCGTTTTATTCTCTGAAGCTGCTCTAAACTTCTCTGAAATGTTCGCAGAAGGCACGATTCACATCATGCTACTTTTATTTTCGCCTAAAAGAGACGAGGACGACGCGCGTCTCGTGTTTACAGCACCTACAAAGTGTTTGCACTACACTTTTGAAGAGGGAAACTTCGCTGATGAATTCTAAAAGTTACGCTAATGAAATACAATAAACAACTTCTGCACGATCGTTGGAAAGTTTGAGTAAATTTCGAGCAAAAAAGAATTTTTAATGAATCGTATGGCTTCTGATACGCTAGAACTCACGGTTCAAGCAGGATTGTTTTTTTCATTTTATCTTTTCATGCTTTCCTCCCAATTATTTTTGATTGCTGTAGAAAATTGGGTGCTCGAGCCTAAGAGATTCGGGAAATTGTTGTTTATCCAATGATAAAACGTGTTTCACATGATAATCTTAGTAAAAAACAAAAATTAAAACAAAAATAAAGGAGTAATTCAAGCTTTTCTTTCAGCACTGTATTTTGTATATATATATATATATATATTTATATGTGGGGAAATACTTCACTCGAGGAAATTTGGGAAATACTTTATTCGAAGAAGTATGAAAATTTGGGAAATACCTTATTTCAGGAGATAATTCACCTTTGTTGGGAAATACTTTACTCGGGGAAATTTGGGAAATACTTTATTTGAGGAAAGACTTCACTTCAAAATACTTTACTTGGGGAAATACAATATCTTGTTGAGCCAGGGACAGTGGACAGGATGTTGTAACCGCAGAACTCTACAAGAACGGCGTTGTTCTCAGGTTTCGACATGAGTCTGGCTATAAATATGTCGAGCTCAAGTGGGTAGCGTTCGACGAGAGAGCTGGCGTAGGCGTACACATAAACACACAAAACACATTTAGGCAACACAACACAAGGCACACACAGCACACATACGCAGACCGTGAAGATATTCACGGTCGAGAACAGTGCTCCCAATAGGCGTGGCTACGGGTCAAACCAACCAGTCGTGAAGCGGGAAGGAAGTAAACTCGAAACTGCCCACGATACTAGCCAATGAAAGCAACGAGGGGAACGCGGACACAAAGAAACAGCCAATACCACCTCTGATTTTTCGAGAAGGAATGAGGCGACGCGGATAAAAAGAATTCACGACAAGAATTGGGAGGATTCTGGTCTCAGCTACGCGCAACGATACACGCCAGGCTTTGGAGTGCAAAAACCGGGAAATTTCGGCGATAGGCCGACATTTCCCGGCCTAGTGTTAAGTCAGGATTGACTTCACTCGAGAAATCGAAGCCGACATTTAACTCCTTCAATAACGACAAGATTGTGCAACGAACACCCGCTCGAAGTGTGTGCGGATAATTTCTCCGAACACCCAAGGAGACTGCAACTGTATCGTCGAAGTATTGCCCTGCAATGAACACTCGCTCGAAGAATTACGGCCTGAGCACATCAACAATTCAACGTGAAGTGAAACACCCATGGAGAATCTCTGCGCTAATTATAAGCTCACAGACAACCACAGCATTGAAATCTGGAGTCACGCGTTCACCCACAAACGGAAGGAAACAAGAAAAGATAAACAGTTTGCCAGCACGCCAACGCAGCCAAAGCGCAGATGTGGGGAGCATGAATGTGCTAAGAATGGACAGCAGCAGCGCATCCTGACTAGGGCATGAGTATCACCGCCGCAGTGATGAACTCTGAGAACTCTGTTGAAGAGCCCGCAAAGTTGGAAGGAGTTTACACCGAACATTCAGCGACCGCGCCTCACGGAAGGGTTAAATTTTTGTGGCATCGAGTATTTTGAACAGTGCTTAAAGTGTATTAGTGCAAGTCAAAGTGGTACGCTGCAGTAAAAGGGACGTGCCGTGTAATGATTTTGTGTCTTAGGTCTACGCGATAACATGCGAAGCATTCATATATTTTGGGTGCTTTGTTGCGAGTTAAGGTTAAATTGTAATTTGTCAACCTCGTAATTTCTGTGCTTTGGGTGCATACGGTGACCATAATTTGTGTGTTCGTAAATTGTTGGCAGCGCGGGAGCATTGATAGCTTGAATTCTCGGTAAGCATCACATTGATACTATGTCGTGTTTAAATTTTTTTTGGCGATAGAAATGTGCATACTTTCATTAACGTAGTTGTGCCCTTTCAAATTATTTCGTTCCAATGCCTTGTGTGATTTATCCACGTGTTTCCCTAAATAAATTCATGTAAATCTTCAATCCTTTTATTCTCCATGTCTGGTATGCAGATGTACGCAAGCACGAAGGACAATACTTTAAATGTACGTGGGTTGAGAGTCCCACAGCGTCTGAGAAGGGGGTCCTAAACCCACCCCCTCATCTCAGTATCGCAACAGGGTTAATATCAATTGACCTATGCAAGCGTACTGTCTGTATGTCCACATGGAGATTTTTTTTATTATTTTCAGTTGTCTAAAAATATCTGTTTCTTCTTTTTTTAATTCAGTCAAGTATTCGCTCGATAATTAAGCAGAATTTTCTGCAAGTACAATTCACCCCGTGTCATTTTAAGTACGCTCCAATTCTTGGGGAGTAAATTCTAACGTAGAGATCTATGCCGTCGCCTGAGACCGGGCGAGCTGTTGGAAGGGTAATAAAAGACCGGAAATTTCTTGTGGCGGTAAAGCTGAGCCGCAGTCAAACTATATCTGAGCGCCTAATTTGAAGTAAGCCTGACTGAACTCTGTAAAGCTGTGTAAGTCTCTGCCATTAAGTTTCTCAAAAGAACAATGAGAAGTTCATTGACAGTATTGCCGGCGTAGATCAGATTTTTTTTTGTCATAATGTTGAAATTGATTAAGTTGAATATTGTCTTCTTGGCGAGTTTCACAACAAATTTAAAAATAACAGTGTTGAATCTTCTGAGAGCATTTATTTTCTTGGCCGTGTTAATCGTAATAAAATTTGCAAGCTCTGAAGTGCAGCCGGCATTATTAAAAATATTTTTGTTCATCATGGGAGAAATTTTTTGGTAATCATTCAATGCCTAAAAGATTTTGTTTGTGTTACAATCTCTCAAGGGTTGGATTCAGTCGTGTAGGTACGTGATATGCAGCAGAATTTTCGTCATGTGCTAATTTTCTGCGAGTTATTATGGTGCCTCCTAATTTTGGTACTGATTCCGGCCAGAGCTGGGCCGCTGCGGAGACTGAGTGAGTCGGCTTGTAATGGCATTTCACTGCTTGGAGTCATAAATGCGTGAGAGAGTGGAGCCATAAAATTAGAAATTCTTGCAGCCACAGTTGGACCATTTCTGAGCGCCTAATTTAAAGTGTACTTGGCTGAGTGTAATCCATGGCCATTAATTTCGAAATGCTGTGAGAAATTGATATTTCCGGAATCTTTGCTCATTTTCTCGTGCCGCTGAGTTGATTCAGTTGATGTTGGTTGAGTGAATATTACATCAAAGTTCGATTAATAGCGTTGTCTTATTGGCGCAGTTTATTTTTGGTGCATCCGAGAGCCAGCATAATTAAGTCACGTTCTGAAATGTCGCCATCATTATTAAAAAGAAGCTCCTTCTTCATAGGAGATTTATATTTCAGTGCCCCTGTGATTAGGAGTTCGTCGGTATGCTCTGAACAACAGCCTCTGCGCCTCTTGCGAAAAAATACTTACCCTATTTCTTGACAATGTGTTCGATAAAATTTTTCTTGAGTGCTAAAAAAAAAAATTTTTGGTTGAATTTTATATGATCTGTACAATTATTAGGTTTAACTGAATTTAGGTGTGCAGCAATGGCTCTGGAAAATAACGCCATAATTTTGACAAACATCGCTTTATCTGAAGTAAATCTTTGATACAAGTTTACATTTATCTGGGCTTTGAGACATTTAGTAAGTAGTCCAGTTGGAATTTTCATTTTTAATGATACCTCACTTATAAATAATTTGCAGAATTTTTTTTTGACTCGTGTGCGTCAAGCTTCCCCAATCAGCTTTAGCAACATGATTAATATTGGATTCGAGGCATTTGAGCATGTAATTTATAATAAGTAACATATGCTAAATTTGAATTGAATGTTTCCAGGATGTATCGATCCATTACAATTTACTGACTGACATGTTGAGAGCAATGGATCCCTATTTTTATACGTTAAATTTCAGCAGTCACCGCCATATATCAGTTGAAACATTGAAATGAATTTTAATTTTTCTTAGTGGGCAGGAATAGCTAATGACTGTCCAAGTCAAATTTTATATTGTGACCAGTTCAAATTATGTGGTGAAAATGCTTGAGGTTTTGTGTAACTTAGAGTCAGACAATCCCTTTCAAACCAGCTTTGGCAATTTGATCCACAGTTTCATTCATTAAAATCCGAGTATTTAATTGTGATGATAAAACAAAAATTTTTCATGAGAGATGGTGACGAAGTTTTTGAAAATAAATTTCCCTGCTATCTATGGGGCTGTAAAAAATTTTGCTGCGAATTGTTGAATGAATTAAGTGACGGTGCTTAGGATAATAATTAAATGTAGTGTTTTAAAGTAAGTGATAATTTTCAACGATGCTGCACTTGCAATTCATTTCATTGATTCTGCAGGCGGAAAATAACAGTTGAATGCCATTGTGATGAGAATATAATCAGCATGAATTGAACTAATGGGATCCGATGCATTTGCTAAGCGAGTACTCGTGCAGAGATCTGTCCTGAATATGTATTTCATAAATTTTCAGTATGCTGTTTCCTTATTGAATGATTCCAGGATTTGTCACCGGTTAATGCTCATTGGTTTAGTGTAGAACGATGGCCCGTAGGTATTCCTATATTTTTAAGTTGAAACCGCGTTACATCACTTGAAAATTTGAATAAACTTTGCGTTTTTTTTGGTATTCAAAATATTGGATGACTGAGCAAGTTTAATTTTATTATGGCACCTCGATTAAATTTGATTTGAAAGTTTCCTTGAAGTTTAATATGAATGTAAATTTGCCCTAACAAGCTCAGGAATACAAATTTTTACCCGTTGAGGTGAGAGTATTTAAAGAAGAATGGTTGATGTCTCCTGCCAAATAATCATGGGATAATTTGAAGAATGAATTTTGTTTCTTGCTGTCAAATGCAAAGTAAATTAAATTTTTCATGCCGGTGGCGGATGGAAGCTGAGTCAGTGACGGTGCCTAGAACAATAAATTTTAATGAAGTGTACTCGTTTCATCTCCGAGAATGTGTTGCATGTCATGAAAATGCTCCGCAGACAATTCTTGGATAAATTTAGCTACTTAGAGATAAAATGCCGCCACACACGTGACCAGTAAAGTAAATTACATTTGTTAAATTTCAGCATTTACAACAATTTCATGCAAGACTCCAGTGTTCAGGAGTGAGAAGTGAATATTAATTTTTTTGAGCTGTTGCTGAATTTGATTGTTTCAAAGTAATTTGTTTTGTTATTCTTCTCAAATTCCGTGGACATAAAATCTTTATAGCGTCATACCACTATTCATATAAAGTCCGTGGAAAATATAATTTTTGTCGAGTGTGGCGGATAAATTTAGTGTACTTCAATCTCAGCGTCCATAAGTGGGATGAAACTTTATTAATAATTAAGTATACGTAGTTTTAGGAAAGGAACACGTGGAGTGCAGACACATTTCGCCTATTCAGTTCATGCCGCCAATGAATAAATTTTCCTTTTTTGAAGTGTGCGTTAATGAAAAATTGTGTATTTTTCCTCAAGTCGTTGGTTGTCTTACTCTGAGGGAATGTTCAAGTTATACTCATGTGAGAGGTGCAAATTGTATCTTACTGAAACTGAATTCTACTACAGCGAAGGAGATAGAGTTGTGTAGATTTTGAAGAAATACTACGCCATTTCTCGAGTGGGATTCGACCTCGAATTTTATCGCAGAGTAAAGTATTGCCTCGTGTGAGAGATGAATATTCCTTGCGTACGTCTGGGAGTATCGTCTCGCTAAACAGAGAAATTTACTTGTACTGAAAGCGAAAATGACCTAACATTCGGTATTGAATTAAATCGGTGGAACGGAAGATCCATGAGAATTCTTCAGAATAATTTTTGGATTTTATAATGCATTCCTCGTATTTGTCTACGCATTCTCTCTCGTTCGTGCGCGGATTTTGGACAGGTTCGTTGGGGTCGGTTTTGCCTGATCAACAAAAGTAGCTCTGGCGTGCCTTCTAATGTTTGAGCGTAGGATGGGAGGAGCAGAAACATTCGACAATGCTTTGAATTTGACATGGTTTAGTTGTAACTTTAATCAAATTGTGTGGACCGTTTCGTCAGTAATTGAAATTAAATCGTCAATTGATGGCGAGAGTAGGTTTGCATAATTAGGATGGATATACCAACTTCATTGGGATATGTTTATTTTCTACTACGAAAATGCTCAATATTCGAGATGGAGTGTGATTTCTGTAAACAAATTGATTTATAGCGTTAAAATGGAAATGAATTACGACTGGAATGTACAAGTGAAATCTTCATCGAGGATGTATGTAAGCGAGATAGACCGCGCAGCAGAAAGCATCGGTCGGAATTTATTGCTTTATGGATAGCACAAGCAATTAAGAAATTGTGGCTGTACGTTCAAGCTGATGTGGTTAAAACTCTAGTGTGGTATTACGGAACGCAAGAACGTAGGATGTTGTGAGAACATGGAAAGAATGTATATTGAATGTTATCAGTAGCCTTGAAATAAATGCGTTGAAATCGAAGGACGACGAAGAAAACGATTTCATTGAATAACAATTGTGCAATGCCTCAAGGTCTGAGACTTAGGTAATGATCATGTCATTTTTGTACATTTTTGTGTGTGTTATCAGGATGTTAGATCATCAGAACGGCTGTTCTCAGCAAAAGTATGATGTAAAGTCTGACAGAGTGATGACACACTGTGTATTCATTTTACATTACGTGCGTTAGGGATGTCGACCAAATTGGTCCATTTCCCGATTTAGCGTACAACATTTGTGTGAATGTTTATATAATCCTGTGGCAAGGTGGAATCATTAAAATGTGCTGCACTGAATCTTGGGGCTGAGAATCGGATGAAATTTCATGTCATGTCTATTTTTTGAATTTCTTTGTATGTCGGTGTTGTCATAATGTCTGATCGTTAGAAAAGCCTTCGCGGCAGAGTATAACGTAAAGTTAGACGCCTTGACAATACCCAATGTATATGTGTTTTTTTTATTGGTGCGTATGCGGGAATTCGACCTGCCTGGTGAATTTCCTGCTCTTTCGTACCTCATGTGTAAGAATGTTCATATAGTCTTGTGCCAAGGTAATCGACGCCTACGATTGAAAAATGGGGCTGGTCGTAAGTTACTGGAATGAGATGTATTAGTTTCTTCGAAATATTTAGGTGAATCGACTGATTAGTAACACCGTCGAACGAATTTCGGCTTTGTCTAGAGTTGGTTGAGGATGCCGGAAATTAACTATTTTATGTATGTATGTAGAAATTCTTCGCGTAGCTGAGCTCCGCCTCACTCAAGGCAGATTTGAAGGAAAGCGAGGAAAATTTCTTACGTTGATCGACCATGTAATGCGCTGTCTCTCGAGTACAAATGGACCAGGTTAGACAATTTAACGCGTATTTTACGGAAGGAGATCATTAGCAATTTAATGCGAAACTCAGGGGTCTAAGTCAAGCTGGTCGACAAGCGGACTGAGAATCAAAACCTGAAGATCTTCGCAAATAAATGTGCTTCATTTTCTACAATTATAATGAAAGAGCTTATGAGCTCCAACGTGGGAGTCCTACGCGTATTGACGCAGTAATCTACAGAATTTGTCCGCGATTTTACGCAACGAGGATCTACGGAATTTTCCACGAATTCACGTGACGCCAAGGATGAATTTTTAATGGAAAAGCTTCAGTAACTTCGATTCTCAGCAAAGGGGGCCCTCCCCAGGATCAGTAGCGAGCCAGGATCAGTAGCAAGCCAGGATCAGTAGCAAGCCAGGATCAGTAGCAAGCCGAAGATCAGTAGCAAGCCGAAGATCAGTAGCAAGCCAAAGGATCAGTAGCAAGCCACAGGATCAGTAGCAAGCCGAAGAGGAGTAGCACGTCAGAGGAACAACAACCACAAGCTGTAACTAGGTGCACAGGAGGAGCAACAGCAAGTTTTTGTTGCAAGAAATACGTCTACTCTGAATCACAGGATGAAATGATAATTATGAGGAAGAAAACTTGAGGTTGGAAAATTACCTCCATTTGAGATTGTGTTTTTAGGTGGATTGCAACCGAGAAAGCTGAAAGGATGTCTCTGCTTGTAACAAATTCGCCGATTTTTCGATCTCTAATTTATATGTTTATCTATGTCGATGAATTTGCCGAGAGCAAGTCGAGAATAATATGTCGTGTGTGTTTTATTTTGTGCGTTCATGTTGTCCGATTTATGCGTTATCTTTGATGTGTTATTTTCTCCTTGCGTTCTATAATAATGTGTATAAGAAATGTGCGTTGCAAGTATTAGGTGTGTGTCAGGTATTAATGAATTTTTTTAAATGCGTCAACATAGGTGTGTTGCAAGAAGGTAAATCATGAGGTGATATGTAAGGATATTTTCATGTTGGGAAAAGCGAAGGGATTGAAAAATGGGGGCGAATATTTTCAAAATTTTTAAGGTAAAGGGTACGTCACGGTTATAATTTAAATTAACGGATGAAAATTTGCACCAACTTTGCAAGTTGGCACAAATTTTTCTGGGGCGATGCGGGTATTGTGGGGAAATACTTCACTCGAGGAAATTTGGGAAATACTTTATTCGAAGAAGTATGAAAATTTGGGAAATACCTTATTTCAGGAGATAATTCACCTTTGTTGGGAAATACTTTACTCGGGGAAATTTGGGAAATACTTTATTTGAGGAAAGACTTCACTTCAAAATACTTTACTTGGGGAAATACAATATCTTGTTGAGCCAGGGACAGTGGACAGGATGTTGTAACCGCAGAACTCTACAAGAACGGCGTTGTTCTCAGGTTTCGACATGAGTCTGGCTATAAATATGTCGAGCTCAAGTGGGTAGCGTTCGACGAGAGAGCTGGCGTAGGCGTACACATAAACACACAAAACACATTTAGGCAACACAACACAAGGCACACACAGCACACATACGCAGACCGTGAAGATATTCACGGTCGAGAACAGTGCTCCCAATAGGCGTGGCTACGGGTCAAACCAACCAGTCGTGAAGCGGGAAGGAAGTAAACTCGAAACTGCCCACGATACTAGCCAATGAAAGCAACGAGGGGAACGCGGACACAAAGAAACAGCCAATACCACCTCTGATTTTTCGAGAAGGAATGAGGCGACGCGGATAAAAAGAATTCACGACAAGAATTGGGAGGATTCTGGTCTCAGCTACGCGCAACGATACACGCCAGGCTTTGGAGTGCAAAAACCGGGAAATTTCGGCGATAGGCCGACATTTCCCGGCCTAGTGTTAAGTCAGGATTGACTTCACTCGAGAAATCGAAGCCGACATTTAACTCCTTCAATAACGACAAGATTGTGCAACGAACACCCGCTCGAAGTGTGTGCGGATAATTTCTCCGAACACCCAAGGAGACTGCAACTGTATCGTCGAAGTATTGCCCTGCAATGAACACTCGCTCGAAGAATTACGGCCTGAGCACATCAACAATTCAACGTGAAGTGAAACACCCATGGAGAATCTCTGCGCTAATTATAAGCTCACAGACAACCACAGCATTGAAATCTGGAGTCACGCGTTCACCCACAAACGGAAGGAAACAAGAAAAGATAAACAGTTTGCCAGCACGCCAACGCAGCCAAAGCGCAGATGTGGGGAGCATGAATGTGCTAAGAATGGACAGCAGCAGCGCATCCTGACTAGGGCATGAGTATCACCGCCGCAGTGATGAACTCTGAGAACTCTGTTGAAGAGCCCGCAAAGTTGGAAGGAGTTTACACCGAACATTCAGCGACCGCGCCTCACGGAAGGGTTAAATTTTTGTGGCATCGAGTATTTTGAACAGTGCTTAAAGTGTATTAGTGCAAGTCAAAGTGGTACGCTGCAGTAAAAGGGACGTGCCGTGTAATGATTTTGTGTCTTAGGTCTACGCGATAACATGCGAAGCATTCATATATTTTGGGTGCTTTGTTGCGAGTTAAGGTTAAATTGTAATTTGTCAACCTCGTAATTTCTGTGCTTTGGGTGCATACGGTGACCATAATTTGTGTGTTCGTAAATTGTTGGCAGCGCGGGAGCATTGATAGCTTGAATTCTCGGTAAGCATCACATTGATACTATGTCGTGTTTAAATTTTTTTGGCGATAGAAATGTGCATACTTTCATTAACGTAGTTGTGCCCTTTCAAATTATTTCGTTCCAATGCCTTGTGTGATTTATCCACGTGTTTCCCTAAATAAATTCATGTAAATCTTCAATCCTTTTATTCTCCATGTCTGGTATGCAGATGTACGCAAGCACGAAGGACAATACTTTAAATGTACGTGGGTTGAGAGTCCCACAGCGTCTGAGAAGGGGGTCCTAAACCCACCCCCTCATCTCAGTATCGCAACATATATATATATATACGTACGGTATGCCTGCAGTATTTGGTGGCAGACTTACTATGAACTTAGCCAGGCGTTCCCGTGTTATTTCAATTGTACGAACAAATAATCTGTTTTCTAAAGGTTATGGAAAACAGCTTTATGAAGTGAATATGAGTGAACGTACTGATAAAATTTCTAATATGATCACGCAACCTCAAAAAAAATATCTATGATATTTGAACAATTTGCAATGATATGGGTAATTTATTCCTATGTTAGAGGGGAATAGACTTTGATTGTATTCAACTTTCGATCCGTGAACTTACTCCGTTCCGAGCCCTCGTTGCGCTTCCTGCTAACATAAAATTTCTTACTTTTACCTAAAAAATGTTTGAAATTAGGAAAAATGAAAACAAGCATTTTAGCACTTTGTATGCTTCCCATCACACTGTTATATTAACTTTTAGAAAAAAGGTTAAAGGTAAAATTAAAATATATTTTTTTAAGAAAATCAAACGCATAACAATTACAGAATTGACGAACGTGTTTTTTAACAATATCATGAAAACTTGAGTGTAGCCCACAGGTCCAGAGATGGCAATTAAAGTTCGTACGTATTAAAAACCGCCAAATCCGTGATCTAGTAGGAAACAATATTTCCAGATCATGGGTCAGCGACCTAGACCGAGCCAGTGTGATATATCAGTTCGAGTGTAACAGGAGAGAATGTAAGTCTCTCAATAAGTGTTACATTGGCATGACTAGGATGAGCCTGAAACAAAAATTAATTGCACACTTATATTAAGGTCCCGTTTTTAATCATTTCCGTATCGATCATAGATGTAAACCCTCAAATAAAGGTCTGTACTTAAATACAAAAAATTTTGCATAATGTAAAACGTGAGCATATTCAAATAATAGAATCACTGCACATTCATAAGCTCTAACCTAGTCTCAACGAAAATATATATGATTTTTACTTTGAATTTTTTCAGTACGACTGTGGCTTAGACGCTTGTAACCTCCGTTCGTCCACTTCGCCTCTATCTCTGGTGCCGTTAACATGTGAATACCTGGAGTTAAATAACAACTAGTCAGCTGTAGTTTCAATCTTGTACAAAATTAGTCCTATCTAGTCTTCTCGCAATGTGCTTACCTATAATTTTTATCCAGTCTTTTGTAGTTTAAGTTTTGCATTGACGTAGGTTTAATGTTGTGACTAAGTGTTTCTTTTGTATTTTAATGCCAGAAGATGATGTTAGTAACATCGAAACATTGCCCTTAGACTGACAGATTTAGAATTTCAACAATTGAGTTTTCTTTTAGTAAAGATGATAAGTGATTAAATTCGTATTTTAACGTGTTGAACTGGAACGATATCAGTTATTTCGAATTGTTTCTTTAATACTGACGGTGATCCATATATGGGTAATTTTGCGGGTTAAGGTCTAAAGAACTATGCTATGGGCTAGGTGGTTCAGTTAGGGCCCCTAGGTCGCCGCTTCAATTAAGGATCATCCAGTCACCCGAAACGAAATTCATGTCATATCGAGTCCGTGCTGGTAGACGTAGAATAAATTGAAAGCTCGAAAAGGAAATCCTCTGATGAAAAGCTGCCGATGCTGCTGGAAAACTATGATCAGAGAGCATTCTTTGATTTGTAACTCCACTTCTTAAGTGCTTCTGTCACCTGTGAGAAAATTCTCGAAACATCGAGTCCGTCCTCGTAGCCAAACACAACGTATAAATTTTAAACGAAAAACCTCTGAGGAAGAACCGTCGATGCTGCTGAAAAACTATGAAGAACCTTCTTTGAAGTGCATCTCCACTTCCTAAGCATAGTGGGACGGCTCCTGTGATGTCCGTCTAATTAACTCGACTGAGAGAGAACGAGAGAAACGTCAGAACTCAAGCAAAGAGAGAGGGAGTAGTCATTACAAGTTAGATGTTCCGACGTCTTTGATCAGACATGTACTGCAGAGCCACCAGCAGCAACAATGAACAGTGGCAAGTATCCGTGAGAATGCAGGTTAGTTCAAAGCAGAGTTTCATAGGTGATGAATAGCGTATACTTGTTTGATAAAACAATGAGTGTTATGCGAGTTTTATTCAATTCCGAGCCAAGCTGAACGTCTCATGAAGGGTCAGTCATTATTTGGCCCTTCTTAATTAATTTAATGTAGTAAATGAGAATGAGGAAATCACTGACTGATTCAGTGAGTTAAAAAAAAACAATAGAAAATTCCTGATACGGACTGTTCTTTGTATTCAAAACATTCTCACGTATTTCTAAACTCAACTTCAAAATCGTGTGAACTTAATTTTGAATAAATTGTTAGAAGAATAGGGTCACAAGTTTCAAAAAATTTAAAGTGTCTTGTTATAGCCGAATTTATCCTCGGCATAGTTTACATAAATCTTATTCTACATTACACAACCTGGAACTCAGAAAATCCAAACAATTCAAGTCCATTGTAATAAATGCGAATGTACTCGTATGTTAGCGGGAAATGATCATCATTCTTTTTTTGTGGTGTTCAATTTACGTAGCAATCCTGAAGGTTAATTGGGCCGAGTTCATTTGCCTTTCTCGGTGGCGAATCCTTGTTTCCGCCCGCAGTGCACGCCCGACACACCTGCTCAGCTGCGCAAACACGGGCTCAGCTTCCTGTAGTGGGCTGCCCGAGGGAAGGTATACTGTTGAGTTCAGTACCCTCACTGCCCGAGGGGAGATATACTGTTGAGTCCTGGACCCTCACCGATCGAAAGGAGGTATATTGTCGAGTTCAGGACCCTCACTGCTCGAGGGGAGGTATACTGTAGAGTCCACTGCTCAAAGGGAGGTATACTATTCAGTTCAGAAACGCGACTCCGCCACTCCTTCTTTCGATGAGGTCACCTAACCGCTACAGAGCTTACCTTTTTTAGCGTAGCAGCCAGGATGTACGCTCAACATGAGCAGCGTAATCTGTGAATCGTAACTTTTACTGAACTTTGTGAGAAACGGTGATGTGGGGAAAATTTTCACTGTCTATCGTTAATAATGTTAAATTATACAATGGTGAATTACTGAATCTCATAATATTAGGAATTCTATCATTTTACATATTAGGCTTTGTGTTGTATTCAAGGATCTTTGCTATTATGTTGATTGTCATAATTTTGCTAACTTTTTCGATGTTGTCGACAAGCAATTCAATATTGTCGACTTGGTTAAATATTTCTATCCAGTTAACTGAGGAAAATTGAAGTTGTCATTGTTTGATGGTCGAGCATGTGGTATATGAAGACACAGAACTTCCACGATTGAGTCAATAGAAATTTTAATACCTACAAAAAATAATCATATGATCGAAATGATTTAAAATCACAAATTCATTCATCTGCACTCAGCAGTTCCATTGTATTAGCTTAAAACTCTCTGCCCGATAATATTTATCCAGTACATATATAATAAATTCATAACGATAATCTTACTACTACATACCTCACTGAAGCTGGTACAGTAGAGTTTCATTAGTACACATAGAGCTGATCATTTTATGCACTCCTCGCTCAATAATCTAATTGATGGATCTGTAATAACCTAACATGGCAGTCTCACCAGAGTGAGCAATCAGCTCTTCCAAGTCGCTCTCCCTTGTTAGCTTGTTGACAGACCCACTCGCATCCAATCCATTTTGTATATTTTGTACGGTACACAAACTAACCGAACTCTAATGTTTCCTTGTGGATCAGTTTGCACAGCCCAACGACCCACGTTGGCAGCTAATGTAATATTTGATACTCACAAAAAGAATGGCTTTCATGGAGCTCATCTGGGTTAGTTTTGTTTCTCAACTCTCTGTTGATTCTCGCGTAATATTTTCTGGGGGGTCATTACGCATTTACTTCACTAACTTAGCAAAGTGGTGCATTGTGAGGCACCTCTCTCCTTTCCGTGTTTGGGTAGGGAGATTAGACTATAGTGGCGTTAATTCCGTACTTTACATACATGAAAAATAGAAAATGTTTTCTTATTATCAGAATCAGAGTTTAGTGACACGTTCTAAGATAGAAGAACATAGGATAAAGTATCTGACGAGAATATTTTTTTACCGAAATACTCCATCAAATTTGCGAGGTGGGTAGACGAATCATATGTGGCCATAATAGCCGGTATATTAGAACCGGTGATTACAAATATATTCTCAAGTAATAACGCGAGCCAATTCGACGCTGTCGCATGCGTCAACTAAAAGAACAGAGCTGAGGTGCATCGTTATACATTCTGCAATACCCTCATTTTGGTGATGACTTGCATTTTCGGTTAACTTTAACACATGCATTTTTTTCCGTTTATGCGTGATTGATTGCACGATGTGCAGTATGAAACACAAAACAATAAAAACTTCAGAGCACATAGCTAAGAAAATCAGCTATATTCATCAATGTTTTGAGTGACTTAGCAATGCTACGGCATCTCAGTGGAAACCCTCTTGTGCTCAACGTCCCAGTACAGCCCCCAATTATTTACTCAACTTTCAATGTCGCTTAAACAATAAAAACCTCAGGTATCTAAAAATGTATTTTATGCATTCTGCAACCAGTTAAGACAGGTTTTAATTAGACTGTCAGCTATTTTGAACCTTTAGGCTTTGCTTGTAAATCATTTTAAATAAAATAAAATTCGTACACACAGCAAATGTTTTGGATATATTTCATTTTAAGTTAACTGTTTTTACTCTGATAAATTTTTTGGTGAAAATTTTGCTCATTAGCTTAGCTTCATCTCCAGTAAACTTGCAGAGAATATATAAACCAACAAAAAAAGTCCAGCATCTTCCCTGTAGAAAAATTCTGTATTGTTTCATGTTCTGAAACATTAATATAACGTTAGATATAATCGGAATGAAATCTGGCAGTCAACCCAAAATATATATCAATAACTATATTTTGCTAACATTAAAACTATAGATATTGATGATCAATTGTCTAATTTAACGCAAGAGTTCAGAAACTGGCTAGTAACAGAATTGAGAAATACTGTCCCATGGACATCGGCATTGTTCCACTGGTGACGGAGTTGTTATTATAGCGTGAATTCAATAACAAACATAAAGTTAAAAAAACACATATTACTTAATTAAGGAAAGAAAAGACTTTAACACCAGTATGGCATGATTATATTTTAACACAGCTTCTCTTGGCGAATTCGTTTGATATTTCATGCGGTAGAGTACAATAATAAACAATTTCATATTATTTTGCGTCAGGCCACAATGATTGCACAGCCATGCTAATACAACCGATCATATATTTTGTGTTCTAATGCTGCCACAATTCGGGATAGAATCCAATCTCTAGAGCTTAATCAAGAACATTGCTGCCGTTATTATTCCGGCTACCAAATTCTGCCTCGTATACAAATTCAGTTGCCTATGGTAAATTCTACGGTACTCACGTTGTGCGTGAATTATTCCATCCAATTTGTATTCAGAATTTCGCTCCATTTGTCGGAAAATGACATTTCTTTTTTCCGAGCTGGGCATCTTATTAGATAATAAACAAAATATTACCAATAAAGAACAAAAACATCGAGGCTTAGTAATGCGGGGAAATATTTCAACTGAGGTTGAATATTTCGTTAGGACATTTTTCGCCGGTTGCATACATTCTTCATGATTCACGAATGTGAATCATTGTTTCGGAGTCACAGATGCGAATTTAAGCAAATTTTGATTATGCGTTTTGGTTTTGAAGAGCTGATAATGAGTCCCGATTGTTGAGTACGAAATAGATACTAGCTACCATACTAGCATACTAGCATAAAAATGGAGACTAGCTAGACTGATATGCATGTATTATTCAGAACTATTTCGTTCAGAAGTCTACCGTATGTACTCTATCCCCATCGCTACCGATCAAGATGTTCATCTGCTGCATATTCGGTCGTTTTTCAGCACTACGTACAAATCTACTTGATTTATATCATGATAATTTCCAAAATATTGCTCGTATTGAAAAAAAATTCGAAGCCAAGGATCATACGTGGAAGACATGTTGGTAAAAGACCCTAAAATTGTCATTGCATCCTTGAAGAAGTGAGATTAGGCAAGAATCCAATCCGGTTTGACGGCAATAGCAGCCTCCCTGCGGAAAAAACCGTCTCGGTTGTTGAACGTGTGTTGGTTGTTAACCTTTAATTTGCGTTTTTTTTTGTGTTGGTGTTAACTTTGAACTTTGACAACAAGTTGGAGGGTAACTTCTTCAGCGTGTTAATGTAAAGTTTTTGGGCGTGTTGGTGGTGGGCTTTTCCTTTGGTTGGTTTTTACCTTTAGCGCATGTTAGTTGACAAATATTTGGTGCGTTGTACTCGATTACTGCAATCATTTTTTCCAATTATGTTTGGTGTTTTCTGTCCTTTTACTTTTAAGATTTGTGACTCATGAACGCATTATGCATTGACTTTGATCACATTTCGCTCGTTTCGCTTGAATCGTTTCGTTAAAAAGCGTGAACTGCTAGTAAACTTCCAGCGTGAAAAACTAATTTTTAGCGTTTGCTGTTAATAGACTTTCAAGGTATGTTGCGCTTTGGCTTTTGGAAAATGTTGCTCTTTGACTTTCAGGGTATATTTCCCAACTGACTTTTTGGACATCATACTCTTTAATTCTTAACGCATGCCAATCACCAACTCTTTATGTATTTTATGCAATTTTTCAAGGCAACCTGACTGAGTGCAGCGATTTATATTATCATCTTTTCAGATAGTTCGAATAATTCGAAAATGGCCTGGCGTGTTTCTATACCAAAATAAAAATATTGCGGTTCGGAGCAAGTAAAGATAGAACAATTTTAACCGTGAAGAGCCGCTCTGATGACAGCGTAGCTTTGACCGAGGAACTACTTTTCCACGGCGGTAAAAAGTTTGATATTTCTGTGCTGTCTCAATAGGAACCGTGTGAGAGCTTCAAATTTCTTAAAAAATGATGAAAGATAACTCCAGTCTTACCCTTCTTGCCAGACGTGCTCAATGGCTCCACTATAGTTGAAATTTTTACGTCAATACTGGTTTTTCTTCTCAAAAAGAGCAGCCAAAGACACCGGTTTTGAGCATTAGTTTTCTGCTGTCAAGTTTAACTTTGATTTATCAACACGTTCACCGCGTGTCCGAGGGAGTTAACAGTTGGTTTGGTTAGATTGTGGAAAGCATAAAAGGGAAATCGACTAAACTGCTCAAAGACTTTTTAATCCTTACTAAGAACCATGAAAAATAAATTCCTCGATGACATTTCACCTTGCATGGTCATAATAATTTTTTGAAATTCTCACGAAAAAATTATATAACACTTATTTACAAAAGTACGTAAATGGGTAATTTGCCCGTTAAAATACACATATTATACCAATGTCTTTAACACGCGGGGAACTTTAAAGACGGATTTTGGTTCCTGACAAACAGTCGGAGGCTTGAGAAACTAAACGCGTCTTTTACGTCGAGCGTCTGCATGGTTTGGAATGGAAATTGACGGCCTGGATTGAGATTATACCGTGCATCTCACGATAAAAATTTGTGGCAAACCGAAATCCTAGCGCCGGAAACACAAATTATAATTATTTTCAGATTTAAATGAAATGATGTGATGACATTCGAGCGCACATAGAGTTTAAATTCACATTGCTCCATAGCAGAACCCTTTGATGCCAAATGAAAATAAACAACCGACATATTAATTTCAGAGGATATTGTGGAACTTTAAAGTAGATTTTGTTTCAGCTGCATGTTGCTCTTTAAGCCACTGCAGTTATCTTATTAAATTTATAACTAGCTCCAAGAACGCTTCATATGTCATTCAAAAATAACTTGCGGGAAAATTGTTGTTATACGAATAACATTACAAACTCTTACGACATACATGTCAAAGGTCTTTCGAAAGCAACATGCGGTATTAAAAATGGGGTAAACCTATCGCGGCCCCTCACCCATTTCGAGAAAAATCATAAAAACTTTACTCAACACGATGTTTGTTGTCAGAACTAAGAACAAATTCGTTGTTCGGGCTCAAATACTGAGCTATATTACTTGCATAAAACGGTAGATTTGTTAAAGTGAAAATGAAAATAATTTGAAAAAAATTCATCAGTCGAGTTGTTTATTAACCTATTCAAGAAGTTCACGAACCGATAGGGATAAAGAAGACAATACGAAAGCGAAAAGATCACTTGTTATTTCACAACTTGATAGCGAGAAAACTGATCGCAGTTTTATTCGCAAAAACACGTTTTATCAAGTGTTCTGCTCACCAAGATCCGTGGGATAAGAGAATGTCATTCCGATGCCTATTTATTTTTTAACACATAGTAATTTACATCAAAAAATTAAGAAAGGTGAGTTAAAAATATCTATCAAGTGCATTTGCAGTTGATATTTTGTAGTGTTTCTTTTTTTACATGCGACGATTACTCTGTTTTGCTACTCAGCGACACGAGTTTTCAAAGCTTATTGGATACATCAGGACACCTCCTCAGAATTTCAGACAGAATTTGGAATGTTTGAACCTTGTATGGCGGGTACAACACTCGAATACAAATGCAGATGATCCAAACGTCATACATCATCTTTTGCAAACCTCAATCTATACTATAATAAGAGCCGCGTCCGTCCGTCCGTCTGTCTGTCTGTCCGTCAGCCTATAGTGTGTGATGAGCGTATCTGTGATACAAGCTGCATCAACTCCACAATTTTCGGTGTAATAATCCATCAGATTCGAAGTCGGGTTGAATATTCCGTGAATTGTTGGGAAATAGAAGTGAGTGTCATGTGATTTGTCGTACATTATTATACATATTTGACATGCCGTGTGCACGTGGCCTCATCAACTCTAGAGAGATTTAATATTTTTATATCTTCCCGTCTTCATTTCGTTTCGCTCTCTCTCTTATCTTCATGAAATTGGGGGAAAAATAAAATTGAACGCCGCTACTCGAAGCCTCAGTTAGCTCTCATTATGACACCAACGCACGATAGTGAATGAAGTCGTCTATGAATTGAAGTTAAATGAAGTCTCTAGTTTAATTGTGTCGTGAAGTGTTCATTAATTGTAAGCAAATTCTGATCAGCTTATTTTCGATAGTATCTACTTCGATTATCGTGAAAAAAACTACTAATAATTTTACGTGCGCAATACGGCTATATATATTAACAAAATAACGTTGCTGTTTGAATTAATAGGATTTCTTTAGTAATATCAATGTCGAACTTGTTTTTAACACTGCGTTAAAAAAATTGCTGCTTCTTGAAAATATATCAACAAAGCTACACAAACTACAAAATGTATTAGACGAGATAAATGAACAACTCTACGGAGTTTGCAACCAGTATTCAACTTACTACTTTTTTTGCGAATGAAAACTCTACGGAATTCGCAACCAGTATTCAACTTACTATGTCATCATCGGAGGAAAACTCTACGGAGTTGGCATCCTGTATTCAACTTACTTTTTTTGTTTCGAATGAAAACCTTACGAAGTTTGCAACCAGTTTTTACCTTACTAATTCCAGTACAATAAAAGTCTAGAAGGCATGAATCGCATAAAAACGATCTAGTCTATTCTATAATAAGAGCCGCTTTTCCGTCCATCGGCAAGTCGGTCTGTCCGAAGCCAGCCCAAAGTGTATGATGAGCTGGATCTGTGATACAAGCTACATTTCCGATTCCATCAGATTCGAGTGGGAATAATGAACATCACGTGAATTCTTAGGAAATAGGAACGTTTTTTACGTGATTTGTCGAACATTATTATACATTTTTGACGGGCCGTGTGCGCTCGGCCTCATCAACTCTCGGGTGAGTGAAATTTTTGTATTTCTTTCGGCCTTTCTTTGAGTTTGCATTCTTTCTTATTCCAAATAAATGAGATGGAATAATAGTTGAATAAGAGAAAGTAACGTCAATTCGTCTTGGTCAAACTACACACAAGATATGTAACTCGAAGGTCGATAGAATCTTGATGATTTAGGCCCAAAACAAATATTTTAGCATCAGAAGAGCTTGACGTTTCCATCTCCAGTTGACGTATGCCTCTCGAAAATCGCTCTGAATCTCCCTGATGATGGGTTCAAGCCAGGCTCAGCATCATTGGCTAATCAGCTAAGTGGACCTCAATGAGGCGGTTACCACGCCGCGGCCTAGAAGTGGCCCTCTGCACGCTAGTCTTCTCTCAGTTCGACGATGATCACACTTTTTTAATAAAGATAGCTTTGATCGTTAGTCAATAAAATAGATGGAAACTTTGTCGTTGCATTACAGACGTCAGTCTAATGCTGATCAGGGCTTCAGAAATTTTCATTATTATATTTGAAATCAAAATTTTGATTGCATTTTAGCCGTGAACTCGATGTTGGTTAGGGTTGTGTAATAAACATGGTAAAGGTCATTGGAGGAAATTTTCTTCAATACATTTGAAATCAACATTTTCATTGTATTTTAGTAGTCAGTTCCATGTCGATCAGGGTTTTGTAATAAAGATCATGAGGATTCATCATAAGTTAGTTGACTTTTCATCGATACAGTTGGAATCATTTTAAAATATTTGAGTGACCAGTGCAATGCTGATTGAGTTTTGTAATTAAGATGACGAGCGTCATAGACCAATAGATTTGAAATTATTGTTTCATCAGTATTTTAGCCTTCAGTTCGATACTGATTAGGGTTTGGTTGTAGAGATTGTGAGGGTCGATCACTCTGAGAAATTTTCATTGAAACACTCGAAATATGTTTTTTTATTGCATTTGAGCTAAATCCGATCCTAATCTGGGCTTTGTAATAAAGATGGTGAGGATCAGAGGAGGAATTTTCATCGAAACATTTAATAATAATTTTTTTCGTTCGATATCAAGCTGGAAGCGCAGAATTTGGCATTGATCAAATTAAGACTGCCGCTGGGTAAATTACATTTCTAAGGGAAAATGAATAGTATATTTTGAAAATAAAGATTATATTATGAATTAGTTTAAGCCCCCCCATAGTAATATTATTTCAAAAATGTTAAATGATATTCAAAATTTACACGTAATGTTGCGGCTTATTTTGACTTGATTATGAATGGTAAACATTGATTATTTCAGCAGCTCAAACATAACACCCTTTTACCGCAAAAATTAATAACCATGCTAAATATTCTAATGATTGTTAACATATTCCAACGGCCAGCTGGAACTCAAACTTTAAACGCAACCCAGCGATAGGTCATACCGCAATGAATGTGCTCATAACTCCAGTATCGTATGCTAAACTGACGCAAGAATGAACTCATCTTGGAGATAACATGTTTCTAAGTTTCCATATTCATTTTGTAGAAGCTCTGTATGTAATTTAGTACGTAAGAAGCTTGGATTTTTGTGTGGAATTCATTCCACTCGGGCGTAATGGGTTTCAATATAAGTGCGTAGTAATTAATTATATTAAGAGTATAATATAAAATAATATGAAACAATATTAGCAGTAATTTATAATATATAATATTAATATAATAATTTTAATATAAGCACATGTTTCCACTTGTGTAAAGGTTCATATAACGCGCCTACGGACCAAATGAAACCGCTCATATACGTGCGATGGTTGGCTTGCCGGTCAGTAAGATCGCAAATACCATTTTGAATATATATGGCGGAAGGCGACCATAATTTCCAGAAACGTTTGAGAGGTGTCTCATACTACGGGCGATGACCCTCGTAATTTCTTCCCGGTATTTCTTTTTTTCCTTTTCAAATTTTTTTTCTTAACCTCGTCAACGGATTTGATAACGGAGCAAAAGATGTCCAGCTCAAGTCAGAATAGGAGTTTAATTTGAAAAAAGTTAGATTCGGTATCGACCGAATTCAAGGTAGCTGTAGCAGTACTTGATGGTCAAAATTATCAGTAATGTTTTATCAATATATTTGCCATTAAAATGAGACGATAATTGATTGGGGCTTCTCAGGCCCATAAAACAGACCGAGGTTACCCAGGTTAGTCGTTTTCTGGACTTAATGTGAAAGTTTATATTCAAATGTGTACAAATTTGGGAGGAATGATCCTCCCAACCTCTGAAAGCCCTCAAGGCTGCTAAGTTGAGCGTAGTTTTTCATTGACTTCTAGCTTGAAAAAAATAACAAGTCTGTCCATTTATATACAAAAAGACTAGTGGGATAATTCTATCTCTAAAAAAACAAGTCTGGTTAGACAAAAAAGGCTATTGTGTCAAGCCCCTGAGGAACGAGTCTCAGCTTACTGTGAATTTGCTCTAATGCGATTCGAAAGCTTAAAAATCGCATATTTGGTTTTGCCGTGCTTATTGGGAATGAGTTTTTAACCGCGAACTGCACGTTTAATATCACAAGACTTACCACTTCGTTTGACTTCAATCATGATCAAAATTTTACGTAAATTTTTTGATTACTCTGTCCTTAAGTGATCTCTTAAAGTTGTACATGGTTTTTACTCAGCTGTTTTACTTAGTGATCTACGAGACGTACAAAAGGTTATCAAAGTATATCACGGATAGCTTTGATGAAAACTTTTGGGGTATAATTTACAGAAAGTAAAGCTCAGACCTTCAGTTCCTGACTCTTTGAGTTTATCTCATTTAAAAACGCTATAATTACAATTGAATCTTCGATTTTTCCAGAGATATAACTTCGTTTTTTTCACCCTGCGCCAACTGGTACGCTCTAGCACCAAGCAATGTCCATTTCTCCGATACAAGGTCTAATTTTATCGAGGGACAGAATGCATAGCCATCGTGCTTCCGTTTGCCAACGAAATCACACGCTACTTTTGGTTAAATTAATTGTTAAAAAATATTGTTCTCTGGCAGAAACTATCAATAAAATATGCGCTAGAAGTGAGAAGTGAAAAAAAATTCTGATCATCGTCGAGGAGGCAACATCCTCAGACAATCTGAGAAACTGCTTTCCGCTTGCATTCTGTAGGTCCTTCAATGAATATTTAAATGCCCTCTGACGCCAGGCCAGGATTGTCTCTCATTTCCATAATGGAAACAGGAATTTCAAGCACTCGCCACGATGATGTTTGGCTGGAAACTCTCTGCAGTTGATCACGCTCAACGGCTTACAGACTGCAGGGCAGTTTTTTTTTATTTACGTGAGAGTTGGGTCACTGCGTACCTTTGTCTCTCTAGTGCGTGCGCCAGGTGGGTAAAAATCGCTATTAGTTCAAGGTTGAGTGCCGGTTGAGTAAAATTAGGCGGTTGTGGTAATATTCAACTTTTTGAAGATTCAATTTAGATTTGATAATTTAATATGCTCGGCACCGAGGGTAAGTAAGTATTCTAGTGAAGCTGGTAATGAAGGATCGTATGAGTTAATGACCTTTTATTTAATGCTTACGAACGTTGGTTTGTTGTTCCAGCATTTCTCAGTAAAAATAATTGATCTCAATGTTTGAAGTCCATGTGATGAATGTTCTTTAACTTTATCGTCAAATCACCATCGAAAAATTGCAGCTGGTTTGTAGAGGAGCTTGTCTACATTTTTCTCTTAGGGCAGTTTTGGGTTCTATTGTAGTTAGTTATAGAATGCCCTGTTATGTTCGCTAAAAGAAATAATGTTTCCCAAAAACCAGTGATTTCACTGAGAAGTTCCTTATTTTGATTTTTTTGAACGAAGAGGCTGATATCATTGTTGTTATGAAGAGCAATTTTGTCTAAAACGAAAAAAATTGTCTCACCCAACACAATGGTGAAGCAATAGTAAAAATATAATCTGCTCCTTTTCGCTGAATGATAAACATATGAATTAGGATTGTCCGTCAACCAGATACAACCGTTTTCTCCCTTCAATGAGAATGTTTTTAAGGCACGATGCATTGCCAAAACTTGATCACTCGATCTTGCATGAAGTTCTGAGTCCATTAGCCGAGCACTGACGTCTCCAACTTTTTTGCCCAAATGAGAAAAGATGAAGTTTTGGTGACGAGGTCCTTCGACTTCAGAGAACTTCCATTGACGGCCTGAAAATCTGGGGTCGGATCAAAACATTTCAGGCTTCTCGAAGCAGATTATAGGGAAGAAAGCTAGGGAGAATGTATTCCAAGCGCATTTAATAATTTGTTTGAGTCAACTTCGGTGGGATAGCGTATAAAAAGTATTTTCATTGGTAAGTATATGGAAGCACCACAAATTTTTGCATGAGTGATGATTTTACTACGTAAAACCTCTAAAGTCTACGGTAGGTTTTATACATCAATAGCAAGGAACAAGCTGAGCACTTGGGAACATTATCAAGCAAAGCGTAATTCAGTTTTTATCTACAGTTCAGTTTTTAGATAACGACCATTGCATGCATGCAAAATCATTCATTACTATCGATAAAAAATTGAGACTCTCATCATCAGCATCTCAAATAAATTTAGTTCAGGATTCTGTTTGGTTGCTCATATTCGTTTCTATTGGTTAGTTATGATACAAAAATTATTCTTCAAGCGATGCTGAAAAATAATAAGCCGATGTACTGTGCATATTATTTGGCTTTAGAGTAATCATTCTAGAATGAACAATTAAAACTCTTGAGCTTCACTAAAGATGAAGCCTGTAGTAATGTTAACACTGAGTTATTGTGAAGTCTGGTTTAAAAAGGGAAGTTTTATCTCACGTCAGGACTTTTTTTTCACTTCAGTTGACGTCAGACAGTTTTATGAAGATGATTTTTCAATAGGTTCACATTTTAGGAGGAAAGAACGACTGGAGAAGGGCCTGACAAATGAATTTATTTATTTTTATAAGTATGATTGCGGCATACAGACTTATGTTGGTAGAACTAAACTTCAATTTATTAGAGGCAGCCAACATTCTAGAATTTCCCTTAAAACTCGTCGCCTTCTTTCTTCTCCTTCTAGTACCGCAATTTGAGATCATTTCTAGTATTGCAATCATTCTCTCAAAATAAATAATTTCTTTACTCTATGTACCGCAAATAATGAATAAGATGTTCGTATTTCGAAATCTTTATTCTTGTCCACTCAAAAGCCTGACCTGAATAAATACTCGGGTACAGTCAAACTGAACATTACTACAAGTTACTGACATATTTCTGAGTATGTATGCGAGCGTTCGTGTATGTATAGCTCATTTGAGTAAATGTATTATTGTATGTATGTGCTTGTACATGAGTGTGCAAGCCCAATGATCGAGGGAGTGTGTCAGTTCTAAATGTGTTGAAATAGAGAATGGGCCGTATGTTTTTTGTAGATGTTTGTTTTATTGATTTTTACTATGTGTTCTAAGTTTGACCGTTTTCGTTATTTTTATATTTCAGCACCAAAGATTAAATTCTAACACTTTGAAACGTTTAGTGTGAAGTATAAAAAAATAAACGTGGGAACATTCGTTCTCCTTTCATTGTACGCGAGTTACTTTCTTAGCATCGAACTATCGGAAGTATAACTCAGAGTTATTTTGTTGGAGAAGAGGGAATAAAAAAGGTTCAAAATATTTGCGCTACCGCGGAGACAATAAAAAAGTCAGTGGAGCGTTTTTACTACATGTTTTAGGAGGATTAGCCAACAAAGGAGGATTTGTTGGCTAATCCTTCTCATTCAGCAATACTCAGCCATGCCGAAAAGTGTTGTGCAATAATTCGTGTTGGTGATTTTAAAATAATAGACAGTTCTTTTCATGATTTTGACCTTAGAATTCTAGAATATTGCATATTTTTAAGGAAAAACCAATTTTAAACAACATGCTTAGCTCGTGTCCCCTTCAGATAGTACTGCATAGTTGTTTTATTAATTTTTTTTGTAAATTCTTGAATTTAGTATCGACTGTGTTTTACTTTGTATTTTACAGAACTGATGATGGAGCTGGTCTCCGAAACATTTTTGTATTTTTTGTTCATTCGTCTGAATAAAAATGACTAATTTTGTTAGCATTTACTTCGCTTTTAAATTTTTATTCAGCCTTTCACGATACCTGGTAGTTCGTTTCAGTCATATAAATAAGATAACGTTTCCGTCGTTTAACATGAATGCCTGATATCTTGTCAGGTAATATACGATCGATAATGATAGGACTCCGAGCGATGACTTGACATTAATTGCTGAAGAAATCAATGATTTGCAGCCACAGAATGCGCACAAGTCGGTGTTGAATATAAAGAACTCCGTAAAAAAATGTTCGTTAAATAGGAGTCACTTTTAAATCCAGCACCTGTGGAGTTTTAAACTGCGTTAGCTTTCATGGAAATTATACATTTATTGCAGTTGATCGCTCTGGTCGTGTTGCAGCGACATGGCATCTGAGTTTTATGACGCACGACACTGGCAGTCGCAGGCACGTGTAAATATTTTGTTACTACTGAAGTTAGTATCTCATTCCTTAATATTCGAATAAGTTTTCAGATCTTGACGCACAAGCAATTAGATCTAGTGAGTTGTTTAACTGTGTTAATGTGAACATGGAATAATGACTAATTTCTTTGCTAAAAAATCGAAAATGATTTTGAATCTTTATGTACAGAAAAGTAGAGTAGCCATTAGAGGACAAATGTGGAGAGACTACCACTGCAATTATTGTGAAGTCAATTCAAATATATTGCGGAAATATTGTGAAGTCAATTCAAATATATCGTGGAAATATTGTGAAGTCAATTCAAATATATTGCGGACATATTGTGAAGTCAATTCAAATATATCGTGGAAATATTGTGCAGTCAATTCAAATATATCGTGGAAACATAGTGAAGTCAATTCAAATATATCGGGGAAATAACCACTTTCCGATTTTTTCGTGATCGAACTCGCTTTGATAAAAGAAACTTCGGTGTGAATAATATTGGAAGTTCTTAAACAGCATTAAAATTTAGCTCCGTTAAAAAAGTACATATATGAGCTGAATATTTTCGAAAATCGTTCTTAGAGACAGTGGGAATGAAATTTCATGAACGTTGATCAGAATCAGTGGATTTATATCCACTGTGAAAATTCACGGTGGATCTGTAACTAACAGGATTGCGAAGAATAACCGATTGGTGAATGCTGTTGGAAATGTTTACTTTTTTAAACCATTAATAAAAAATTTGCAGTTTTTTCTTCAAAATTTAGGCAGTTTCTTGAGTTTCAAGCAGAAAATGCACCCATGCTAAAACAAAGCTATCACAAATTGAAGGCAATGGCCACACAAAGAGAAAGAACATTGAGAATTGAAAATATTCAGTTCGTCAGCTTGACCTTGTTGTTAAGAAATACATTTGTTGGGAAATACTTTACTCTAGGAAATACAATTATTGGTGAAACATGGTAAAATTGGGCTAGATCCCGTAAGGCTGCGACATATTTGGGAATGTCAAAACCGTTAGCTTTGTGCGTCAGAACATAGCAAGCAAAGTTTGCCCTGGCATGCGTGTTAAGGTCGATTTTTCACTGTTCTCCGAAAACCGTCACAAGAACATCGAAACGTGGGAATGAATCAAGTGTCGTGAACGTTGAACACCAGATAGGGAAAATTTTGGCAGCGTTTGGCTCAGCTTCGCGATCTTAAGTGCTAGCTATCCGTCAATGTCAAAGCTTGTGGTCAGCACTTCACCAGACGGCTGGCTCAGGCATCCACAAACACAAGCACACAGGGTCGCACACAACACAAAAACACACGCACACAAACACAAGGTCCTGTAACACTAACCAGTGATAGCCTACGAGGGAATGTAGATTTATACCTTGTGCGAGAAGGTACACATATTGGTCGAATGTTAACCACACAAATAAGGTGCATATATTTTGAATTATGTAGATTTCAAACGCAGTAGTGATTCGTGTGTCGTTCTGCGCTATGAAAATGAGTTAAGCGATTTTCATGAGTTCTGGGACTTTTAAATTTATGTTCATCAATCGTTTCACGTGCTGGATGTGAAATTTCGAATTATCTTTACTAATTTTCTCTTCTATTAAGAAAACGGCAGTTCCGACAGAACATGAAGGGGTAGTATGCCAATATCTGCAAGAGCTTCAGTCTGTGTACATTTTTTTGCAGATTTCGGTATACACCATCGCCGGACACTTTTTTGCACTGTGTGATTGTGACAGAGACTTGGCTGTGGTTTCCATTAGGTCAAAATAATTATTCGTTTTCAGGTTTAATTTTTAGAGTAAAGGCTTTAAGAATACCTGTGCTGTAATCCATGGATGAAAGATTTTCCCGCACAATTCCCATATGATGATAAACTGATTAGAAGGTAATTTCGAGAATAATTTTTCAACTTACTCTCTCCCGTGAATGCGTCTTAAAAAACAGTACGATATTTATGTAAGCACCAGGAATTCTCGTAAAAATCCTCAAACTTTGAACAGGCTAAATATTTTGACATTTCCTAATTTTTTGCAGGCCATTTCCCATTCTAGCCCATTTTTTAACAGGAGAAGGTATTAGCGAGCAGGAGTTGTGGAAAATTCGTCAGTAAGCGTCAATTATTGTTTTCAAACGATAATATATAGATTTTTCTATTTTAAATAGTAACAGATGACTGAAAATTTATTTTGGGGGATTATTAATTATTGCCCTTTTACTTAATACCATGTCACGTTTTTTAGAAAAGAAAACGATATTATTATATTAGGGACTGTGAAACTGATGATTAATCATATCTTTTTTTGCAGGATGCATCCCAGTTCGTTCCAGGAGCCAGGGAAGATGAATCAACTTTCAGTGAGGTAACGCCATGAATGAATGATTGTTAAGTCTCAAGTAAGTAGTGAGTTTTTTAACTTTTTTCTCAATGAAAAAGTATTTCATTTATTCACATACGCCAACATAATTGTGCTGTGTCATGATGTGTTTTTTTGAATTGTGTTCAACTAATGAATCATACTCGATGAATTCTTGCACACCAGTATGGTTCTCATGAATCAAATGATGCCTTTCTAAAACCGAGTTTCATCGACAAATGTGATATTCCCTCAAGATTCTGTTGAGCAAGAAAATAGTTTTCATGAAATTATGCAGCTCAGCCATGTTAAAGAAGAAAACGAAGAAGTTCCTGAATAGCTTTTAATGATGCTTTTCAATATTATATCTTCTTTCGAAGACGCAAACTTTCCAAGTGAGAAATAAAAAAGGTTCAAGGCGATGGAGGAAATTAAAGATTATATCTATCATTGACTAATAACAACATTCTTTTATGAAGGCTTTTGAAAATAAAGGAAACATCTTAATGGTTGCGTTAGTACTAAGCACTTGGTTACGATGTTTGAAATCAGAGTAAAAAGGATTAAAGAGTTTTTATAGATATTTGGCATTCATTGTTGAAGTTTTTAATTTTTGACCATGCATAAAATTTTTTCATTAAATAAAAACTAGCAAACAATGTTTTCGTGAACTTGCAGTCTTTCATATTAATATTGTTCCGCTTAATATCAATCATATCATTCAATGGGCAAGAGGCCTCTCTCTCTCTCTTTTAATTTTTGTTGTCCACGCTTTATGCCCCATTCTAGCGCTGAAAATACCCACTCTTCTTCACGATGCATGTCCTCTCCCTCGCTAGCCTGAAGTACTAGGCAAGAATGGCAGTGAGTGCAGTGAGGCAGTGAGGACGTCTGTGTCTTTGCTCCGAAACAAAGTGCCCAACTGGTTAATGATCATGCATTTCTAACCAAAAAAGAGTGCCCACTCAGACCATGAGAATCCAAGAATAAATTTTATCTAACCAAATTAAAAAAAAATCGAACAAAAAGTGTGATATTCCTTCAGAACAAGCACTCAACCCTTGCTTCTTTTTGAGAGTGTCTCCCTTCTCACAAGATGGCGACAAGCCCAACCAAGGACAACAACAGCGAGGGTATGCTGGAGCTTGACTATCCAGACGTACAAGGCCTGCCAAAACAGACTAAGCAAGTAGTTTCCATCCTAATTGATCTCTTCAAATCAGTAATGAAGAAATTTCAAAGCGAAATTAGTGACTTGAAAACGATGATTGAAACACTAACGAAGAAAGAATCAAATCAAAATGCAAGGATTGAAGAACAAGATGAGAAAATAAATACCATAGTCTCTCGTCTAGAGCGACTCGAACGGAAAGAAGAACGTGAAGCATTGGAGAACAAAAAACGCACTTTGGTTATATCAGGGGAACTACCGCAATCACGTCCTGAAGAAAATTGCATAGAAACTGTGTGCCAGATCCTGAAGGACCAACTCAAAATCAACCTGAGTAACTCTGACATCACCACAGCGAGTAGATTGGGAAAAAAACCTCCACCCGGAAACGTCGATAAGAGAAACATTTCTTTTGAGCTACGAAAATACGAAAAGAAGCAAGAAATTCTAACAGCCTGCCGTGTTACAAAACCGGAACAACTCTACGTGAATGAATACTTAGTACCTTCGCGAGCAAGTATAATGTACACTCTGAGATTGGCCAAACGAAAATTTCCGGAACAAATAGGACCCGCAAGAAGTTTTGATGGCAATATCAACGTCTTCTCTCCAAAGATACCCGGCCAAGTAACTCAGAGATCTCTAACCATCAATACACCTGAAGAACTAGACAAGTACTTGCTGCAACATGTCGGCAAGTCCTCAGAGGAAATTATTCGTGATTAGTATTTTTTTAGACTGACGTATTGAGTTTAATATTATTTTGATATCTGTCCACATGTTTTCTTCTTGATTTTTGATTGAATTACCTTCACCTCTTCAAGGCATCCACGTCGACCTTACAGCCTTGTTTTGCTGCTTACTAAATTGTTTTTCAATTTCTTTCTTTCTCTTTTTTATCGAATGCTCATACCGAACTTGCTGTTCAGACTTAACTCGTGTATGTGTTTCTGAATCTGGAAACAATTTAGATAGTCAAGATTTTTTAAATTTCATAAATAACTTCACTGTCACTTCGTTTTTAAATCCATTTCGTCCTTGCTACATCTTATAAGTGTTATATGCGGAAACCACTGGTACGACAGCCTTGTAACTAAATTATTTGCCATTTATGATCCCTAATGTTCCTGCTCATGGACTGAATTTGCGCTCTCCTTATGAAATCATACTAGGTTTTAAACAATTTAGACTAATAATCTGTGTGTTTTTAGTTTCTCTTTTTTTTAGTTTAATTCTAAGTAGGAATGTCCTTATTTTTACCTTGATCCTGTAGTTTTTATCATTTTTATTTTTACGTTACATTTTACTTACTGTCTCTTAATGCTAATGACTGACCATGTTGACATATTCGACAATATTGATCCAGATCTCAATCATTTGAATAGACTGCACCCAAACCTAAATGAAACTGGAAACTGTAAATACCTAAATATTAAAAAATTCAATGAATCGATGAGGAACACCTGTAACGATTTTTCTCTATTATGTTGGAACTGTAGATCCATTTATCCGAAAATAGATGAAATATCTTGTACTATCACTGAGCTGAACAGCAATTTTGATGTTCTCAGTTTCACCGAAAGTTGGCTAGACGACTCATCTAAAGACCTGATTCAAATTCAAAACTATTATAGCCATCATTCACTCCGAAGTAACAAACGTGGTGGTGGCATCAGTACGTACATATCTAAATATATATCTTCGAAAGTCATTTTAAGTGCAACTATGAATCGTGAACATATTGAGACCTTATTTATAGAACTAACGAAAAATGGTAAACGGATTATGCTTGGGACAGTATATAGACCCCCAACAGCTTGTAACGTCTCTTTCCTGAACGAGCTTCAAAGCATTATATCTCAGTTCAACAAGTCTCTATATAATGACATAATAATCTGCGGGGATTTTAACTACGATCTTCTACAATATGATAGCTGTGAGCAAATCTCAAACTTCATAAATGTTTTTCAGTCTAGCTCCTTCCTTCCAATCATCACGAAACCTACACGTGTTGCTTCTGAATCGGCTACGTTACTCGATAATATTTTTATGTTAGATCCGACTGATTTTCTTAACGGAATAATAATTTCTGACTTATCTGACCATTTTCCGGTGTTTCTCATCAAGAAAAATGTCTATAATCCTTGCTCCAGTCCACAGGCTGATACTTATTCATTTCGTTGTGTAAACGAATACAACTTGGGAACAATGCGAACTGTTCTAGAAGAATTAATGCCATCATTAGACGTCTATGAACGGGACAATAATGCGATTAACATTGATGAAGCAATACTAAATTTAACTGAAATAATAACGACCGCATATAACCAGTGCTGTCCAATAATCACTCGCACAATTACGCCGAAAAATAGACAAAAGCCCTGGATTACTGAAGATATCGTGATCAATATAAAGAAACGTCAAGCGTACCTAGCCTTACTATACGAAGGGCGAATATCTAAAGTAACGTATAACAGATTCAGGAATCATGTGACAAAGCAAATACGAACCTCAAAACGAGACTACTTCACGCGCAAATTTACTGAATACAAAACTGATATTAAAAAACTTGGCGCCTGCTTAATTCATGCTCTAAACCGAATAATAATACTACGAAAACAATTGAGTCCGTCGTTCACGAAAATGTAAAATACCACGAGAAAAAAGATATTGCAACTGTGTTTAACAACTTTTTTGTAAACATAGTAAAAAATATAGCCGATAGTGTCTTCAGTGAACCCAGAGACCACTTGCAATACATGGACCATGTCCGTGAACCTAACTCTTTCTTTTTCACGCCAACTAATCCCTCCGATGTAATTACGTGCATAAACAACTTGAAAAATAAATCAAGTGGATTGAAAAATTTTTCGGCTAAGGTTCTTAAGGCTATAGCTGATATAATAGCACCGTGCATATCTTATATTATCAACCAATCCCTTTCTCAAGGTATCTTCCCCAACTCTTTCAAAATTGCGAGAGTCACCCCTATTTCTAAAAATGGTGATAAAAACTGCGTTAAAAATTATAGACCTATCTCTGTACTACCAATTATTAGCAAAATATTCGAGAAAATTGTGTATAAAAAAGTGTATTCGTATTTTGAACAAAAATCTTTCCTCTACGACAAACAATACGGTTTTCGTTCTAAGAAATCTACGACACAAGCTGTATTAAATCATTTGCAATACCTTTATTCTAATATAGATGAAGGAAAGCTTGTTTTCTCCGTATTTCTTGACTTTCGAAAAGCATTCGATTGTGTGGACCATAACGTATTACTCTCGAAACTACATTGTTATGGCATTCGAGGGGCTGCCCATGATTGGTTTAGATCATACTTAGCAAATCGGAAACAATACGTTGTCATTGACGACGCAAAATCAGACCCACAGACAATTAGCCATGGGGTTCCACAAGGATCTGTCCTTGGGCCTCTCCTATTTCTAATTTTTATCAATGATATCATTAAATCTACATCATTCTTCAAATTCATACTTTTGCCGATGACAGTACCCTTTCTGCGGTCCTTCCAGACCAAAATCCCGCTAGGATGGCGGAGCGTATAAATAATGAACTTCATAAGGTTTCATTGTGGCTTAAAGCTAATAAAATAAGCCTTAATATCGATAAAACAAAATATATTACATTCTCATACAAGAAAAATATATCTCTCCCACGCATTCAAATTGGCGAAGGTGAAATCGAAGAAACCAACTCAAGTAAATTCCTCGGCATCATAATAGACAAACATCTAACCTTTAAAGAGCACATCGCTCATATTAGTTCTAAATTATCAAAATCTATCGGAATCCTAAATAAAGTTAAGAATTTCCTGCCTGAAACAGCCTTACAAATGCTCTACCGAACGCTCATTTCACCGTACTTGCAATACGGAATAGAAGCATGGCACGGAACTGATAAAAATAAAACCAACAAAATTTTTACCCTGCAAAAAAGAGCCATAAGAGCGATAAAGAATCTAGAATATAATGCTCACACAAATGACTCATTCAAAAATTTACGAATACCTAAGCTCTCGGATCTCTACAAAATCTCCATTTGCAATTTCATTTACAAAACATTAACAAATGATGGCGACAATAGCCTAAAACAACTATTAACTACGCAAACTGGTCATCACGACCATTTAACCCGAAAAAGAAGTAAATTCATGCTTCCTTATTACTCAAAGGCTCGGTCACAACACAGTATCCTCTTCGTTGGAACTAAAACTTGGAACTCAATACCTGCGGAGATCCGTGAAAGTAATTCTTATAAGGTATTCAAAAAAAGTCTTGAGTCTCACTTCCTATCAGATTATAACTAGTCGTGTAAGATCACAGAGTCAAACCTTGTCCCCTACATAACTGGTCCTAATAATGTAATTCGCCTTGATTAATTTCGCCGATCTTCAGTCTGTTCTTGAATCGTTTGTCGAATATACTGTTAAATCTAGTCCATATGAACTATATTGTGAAATGAAGTATCTAATTTCGAGTTACTTATCTCATTGATCAGTCTAATGCGTCTCTAGTTTAAGTGAATTAGGTTAAACATTATTGTACTCCTAAGACTAACCTTGATGGTAGGATGCCCTAGAAGTCACTGAACTTATTCGGGCCCACAGGTAGCTATACTCAAATTTGACCATTGTACTAGACTTAAGAAACATTTTATCTCTGTATCTCCTGTGGTAAATAAATTGTTTAAATTGTTTAAACTAACTTGCAATCGTCTTCACCGGATTTTCTTCTATGACCTCAGAGAGAAAATGTTTCATTCATGACTCCGAGCAATTTACCGAATGGGATCCCATTTCTAATTGGAGTTCACACTAGCGCATGATTCTAAGAGTCATCTGTTCTCGAGCTGCTTCGCCGAGTTAAATACGGTCGAGGCCACCCTGCACGCTATTGAAGTGGACGAAGGTAAGAAGTTCGTTCGGTATCTCATCGACACCGACGCAGAAGTAACCTTGGAGGACGTTGAAGGAGTGTACGACACAATTGCATGTGCCTTCAAGGCTTACGAAGCAGGTCAGTGGTCGATTGTAAATAGTTCCAAAGTTGAGAATATACCACTTTTTGTACAACGATTTCGATAAACCACCGTACACCGTTTTGTTTCAGGGCTTAATGCTGTTAGAAAGAACGAATTAACAAATTGAACTGAAGTTCGTTTAAATACGCTGGAAAAAGAGCGAAAGAAATAAGTGCTTGAATGAATAAATGACGCTCAGTGGACATGGAAAATAAATATTACATTGCGGCATTAATTAGCCATTAGTACAGAAAGCCATTGCGAAATGAAAAACGAAGGGCGAGAAATTAAAACTAAATCTTTAGCACATTCATGAATTTCTTTGCAATAATTTCTCAGCGTAACAATTTCCTGGCACCTACAAAAAGCAATTTCGTCAGCAGTCAAGTCATTTGAAGACACACAAAAAAATTGAAAGAAATTAGGTTTTCGTTTGTTTGCAGTCATCGCTCTATTTTTGAGTGATAACTCATCCTACGGTAAACTGTGCATGAGATGGCAAAACGTCCTTCCTCGAGGAAAATGCGAGACAAACTAATACTAATTTCATGCCTCTTAACCTTTCGTAAATAACTCTTCGGTTGATTTCAACATATTTTGATTATGTTCGCGATACAAAATAGTTACTTTCCAGGGTCACTCATGTGCAAGCACTCAAATGATGTGTGTTTGATCGCTACTGAAGGCGTCTACGATCCGAAATACGCCTCCTGCGACGGTGAAGAGGTTTTCATTATTGATCCTCGTATGTATCATTAGTGTATTACCTCAATACTGCGCCAATAATTTATTGCTGAAAATATGATTTTCCTGTTACTCTGTTGAACAACTTTGTTACTCAAATATGAACATATTTCGGTAAAAAATTAATCGGTCATTGAATTTCTGCATGGGACATCACAGAAATGGTATACGTTGCTTTTTGGTTTTAGTGATGCATTTGTGTTCAATGGTGGAAATGACTGCAAAAAATATACCGTAAATCATCGCACGTGAGATAGTAATTTACACAATTTTTTTAACGAGCGTTCATCGATTGATATTTTTTGATCGTAAGCTGAAAGTTCATTTTTAAAAATTTGTGTACTATTTTTGAACACCGTTGAGCTACATGAATGTTTGTCCTAATAGTTAAGATGTGCACGACTCCACTCGGAACGGAAGCCCCAGGATACGTGTACTCTTCTGGGCTTTGCGGAGTAAGATGTGGAAGTTCTGGAGTCCTCACAGACCAATGTAACTATTTCATTTTACTCTATAACTCATGATGAATTCCTCACATCCCTATACCGTCCCTTATCTATACCGCATCCATGAACCACCTTGAACCACATCCCTGAGTGCTTGTTGAACACTAGGGAACCACATCCCTGAGTGCTTGTTGAACACTAGGGAACCACATCCATGAGTGCTTGTTGAACACTAGGGAACCACATCCCTGAGTGCTTGTTGAACACTAAAGAACCACATCCCTGAGTGCTTGTTGAACACTAGGGAACCACATCCATGAGTGCTTGTTGAACAATAGGGAACCACATCCATGAGTGCTTGTTGAACACTAGGGAACCACATCCCTGAGTGCTTGTTGAACACTAGGGAACCACATCCCTGAGTGCTTGTTGAACACTAGGGAACCACATCCCTGAGTGCTTGTTGAACACTAGGGAACCACATCCCTGAGTGCTTGTTGAACACTCGGGAACCACATCCCTGAGTGCTTGTTGAACACTAGGGAACCACATCCATGAGTGCTTGTTGAACACTAGGGAACCACATCCCTGAGTGCTTGTTGAACACTAGGGAACCACATCCCTGAGTGCTTGTTGAACACTAGGGAACCACATCCCTGAGTGCTTGTTGAACACTAGGGAACCACATCCATGAGTGCTTGTTGAACACTAGGGAACCACATCCCTGAGTGCTTGTTAAACACTAGGGAACCACATCCATGAGTGCTTGTTGAACACTAGGGAACCACATCCCTGACTGCTTGTTGAACACTAGGGAACCACATCCCTGAGTGCTTGTTGAACACTAGGGAACCACATCCATGAGTGCTTGTTGAACACTAGGGAACCACATCCCTGAGTGCTTGTTGAACACTAGGGAACCACATCCCTGAGTGCTTGTTGAACACTAGGGAACCACATCCCTGAGTGCTTGTTGAACACTCGGGAACCACATCCATGAGTGCTTGTTGAACACTAGGGAACCACATCCCTGAGTGCTTGTTGAACACTAGGGAACCACATCAATGAGTGCTTGTTGAACACTCGGGAACCACATCCATGAGTGCTTGTTGAACACTCGGGAACCACATCCATGAGTGCTTGTTGAACACTCGGGAACCACATCCATGAGTGCTAGTTGAACACGAGGGAAAATACGGGGGCATGTAGAATGGAAGTAGATATAAGATGGAGGTGTTGAAACTTAACCTTGTGATGTCATGTTTTGTCAACTTTACAGTTTTCTGTTTTGCATTCATATCTTAGACGTTTTCATTCTCTCTCATATTCATCTACCTCAATTTTTCCGTAATTAAACGTCTTACGTCGTAGTACTGAAACCAATCACAACTTTTTGTTTCTGAGAAATGTAATTTGTAAATTTTAATGACTATCGGATAATTTGAACAGATTTAATACAACAATTGCATTGGACAACGCTAGTATTTTCATGACTCTTAGGAGTCGCCTTACTTTGGTATCAAGTTCCTCTGGTCAAACGTCTTCCTTCATTTTGCACTACTTTCAAAATGAAATTATGAATGTACTGCTTAACACATGTATATGTTCTCAGCGAACTGAAACGTTACTCTAGGCATTAAAATATGTTGATTCTTTTCAAATTCAGCTCGTCTCAAATTTTGTTTTGTTAGGCCCCACACTTTCAACTGTCACTACGAATTGTTCTTCACTAAATGCCAGTGCATGAGAATTCTATTCGCCGACATTTTTTAACACCTGATTTTGGTATCATATAGTCACTGATAGCTCCATAACTTTTTTCGAGCGTTATATATGCTGAGTAAATTTTAATGACAGAGTTTTCTCCTCAGACAAGTAGCATTATATATATATATATATCATAAAAAAAATTGCGACACAATTTAGTACTGCCTTCCAAGGGCAAAAATTTTATGAAAGTTCAATTTTTGTTTCATACAATTGTGCCTAGATGAACTGTCGGTATCTATTTCTAAAATAAAATTTTAATGCAGATGGAGCTAACGTGGATTCGGGCTCGATCCCGAGTAAAATTGTGGAATGCTGTACCTATCCAACCAACCCGTGTTTGTACGCCTGGTGGCTTAAATTTGACACTGCTTGTAATGTGGATCGCCTCTGCTATTTCCTGGGAATGATGCTGCCCAGCGTTGCTTCTAAAGAATTGAAAGATAAAATCAATCGCTTCTTAACCACTTCTGCGGGTAAGCGCGTTTTCACTGAAATTTTTTTTGCTAACATATTTTTGACATGATTTATCCTTCGCGTGTCCTGCGTCTGTTTCAAAGTTATTAGATTTATAGATTCCCAGAAAACAATTCAGTGAAGAAAAAAGGAGTTTTTAAAGAATGAATAGTCGCTTGCAAAAACCTCAGTTTAGTTTCTTAAACTGAATTTTCGAAAAATTTTCTCATGTTGTCTGAGAAACTTTTGAAAATTTCACTGAATCCTCAGTAGGGTTACCCGAAGTCTTATGCTTATGAGAACGAAAGTCAATTCACTTATGCAAGTGGAAAGCATAAAAGTTACTTAAATTAATAAATCATTGAAGTCAATATAGATGAGTCACAAACAAAGGTTTAATGCATCAAAATCAGAGGTCAGTATGGTCTCAGCGTCTCACCCGCAATTGAAAAATCATTGCGTTATAGAAGCTTACCGAAGTAATAGGCATTGAATCGATATTACTGATATACATTTGAAAACTACTCGTAAATAACTCCTGATTTTGTTCACACTCAATCGTTAACCACTTCAGTGTCAACAACATTGTTTTGCAGATACTTCAAAGTTCAGAGTTTTGGTGAACGTCCATAACATAGATGGAAGCTGGTACCATTTCCCTGACAAAGTGATGGTGAATCCCGACGAATGGGACCCGGCTGTGGACGTCCCAGCTGAGGGGTTCGTCGTCTTAAATAGGAAGTTGTATCTTGAACCAGCCGGTAAAAATGACTCGCTTTTCATAATGTGCCAGGAACGAGAGAAGTTGCCAATGTGTCGCTAATCAGATTGAAAACCTTTTTCAAATTTGCCCAGCAGCTTGGACCGTTGGAAGTTCGTGTTGTTATACACACAAAACTTCTAAATTTGAGTTTTACGAATTATAGCGCTTATAATCAGTGTGTTTGGTATTGTTTGTCATTCGTGTAATTTTTACATAGATGTCAAACTAATAGAATTATTGATAGCATTTTGGGAGTAATGAAAGGTGACAATGAGACCTAACTTTGCTGAAGTGAATTATAAATATATTTCCGGGAGACGTCATGAATAATGTGAAATAAAAGTTTGCTTCAAACCTCTTTATATTCTCCTAGCTAAAAAAAGTGTTAATTTTTCTGACTCGAATGCTGCAAAATAAAGTTTTTAAAGAGCGCAAATTGTGTTCATTAACAGAAATTTTCGACCACAAATTTTCCATTGCAGGAAAGTGTCGGGAAACTAAGATTGTGTTTCCCTGTAATATTTTGTGCCGGTAACAGTAGCTCCAACCATTTTTTACATAGTGATGGAGTCGTCAATAGCATCAACTGCTTCCGCTCACGCAGGATGCAGTGAGCTACGTTACTCGCTGCTGACACGAACACCAAGAGAATCTTGCTATTTTGCCATCAACTGAAAAGACCGTCGTCATTTTAGTAGAGAAATACTTAGCCTCGTTCCTCCTACTAAATGGCAGTGGTCACTTGTGGAATTTCCTCTTGTGTTTTAACTCTGTAACAACACAATTTAAAAACAGCAGTGCCAATCAAGGTTTTAGAAGAAGGCAGACAATGTATTTGCTCTTCGTTGCAGTCACAGGGTATGCTGATGCAATGAGATCGTTGTTCAATAACTCAACCCCACAACCAAAATGTTTTCGCTAAGATTTTTCCAACGTACTATGAAGTAGCCTATAAAATTTTATTCAAGTGACAGGTTCATATTTGTCGTAATTCTGACACTCGAAATGTGAATTAAAAATTTTTCCACTCTAATATACGAAATTAAATTTGATTGTGGGAATTTTGTGGAGATGAAACAATGTTTGCCTGGAGTTAAATGGAAACGATAGATCTCTAAAGAAATGTTGAAAAAAAATGAAAGTAAAGTTGAAGTTACGATTATCAATAAACACTGAACCTAAAGTTACTTAAACAAACTGCAATGCGCGAGGAAAATCCATCTCCCAGCTGCATTCGAGCGTAGCCCACTTATCACCAACTTCCAGGTTTAGAGATTCATCAGCGGGATTCATAGCACCGTTTCGTCCCTGATCTGAGGGCAGCAGTTTACCAGGTCCTCTGAGAGCAACAATCTCTTAACTGTGATGATGAATTAAGAATTTATATCCCTCTCAAGCATGTGAAAACAAGAGTCCACGTTGTTTTAAGGGTACAATTACGCCGGGTGGTAAGAAATTCACTGGACATCCAGCAGCCCATTACCCTACGCACTCGTATACAAATGGGGGAGTGTAAGTGAATCCGCCAATCGACAAATCTGTCACAGTCTGTGTCCCGCTCGCTGATATCAATTTTCAGCAAATAAAGCAATATCAATATCAATATCACAGCGGTATTTGACGCCATTGATATATATTACCTCATGACAGTTTTCTGTCTACTATTGAAACGCAGTATAAAATAATGTAAGGAGAATAGATAAAAACTTTCGTTCAATCGACCATATTTAGTGCGACATCTAAATTTTCAAAATAGTGTCACATTTGCACTTGGGAAACTAGGGTAAAAACTCTACTCTAAATATTTAGCTGAGAACAACGCTCATCAAAGTACACACCTTAAGTCTCTGTCTTACCCGATCCAGCAAGCGTCTCACTAATAGAAAGAGGGAAATCAGTAACTTCACGTGAAAAGACTCGTGTAACTTCTCTGAGGAACACAAAATTTTATTTTCTTCCATTTCCTAAGGTTGATCACGAACATCGAAATGAGTTTTCTAAGCAGATTTACTACCAAAGACGGATGGCCGAGTGAGCCAAAAAAAGCTCTGAAGTTTGGTTGTGGTATGAGGACTAGTGGCCGTATCAGCGGTATACTCTGTAAACTTACAAAGAACAACTGTATTACTCTGTCAAGCCTCATGGATCGAAGAGAGAATTGATGATGGACGAAGCATCTCGCCGTGTGAAGAATTTCGATCCGATTTGGGTCTTTATCAGAAAATTCATCGGTATTTACACACGAAGCTACCGCAAGGGTTCTTTGAATAGCACAATCGTTGAAAATATATTTAAAAATTCCTTCACTCTCTAGGAATTTGGAAATACTTCATAAACGGTAATCATTTTGGGAACCATTTTATGTAAACGCATTTTCAACGAAAGTAATGTACCAATAACCATTAAAAAACTCACACGACTTCCTGCACGGAGGCGCGGTTCCTAATTCATCGCCTACATACGTAAAAGTTTTTACTGAAATATTAACTTGCTGGCAGCCAATACAAACTCCCCAGTCTAACTTTTTTGCCGCCTGCATGCATGTTTTTCGCCACCCAAGTATTTAAATTGCTTGGGCGGCGAAAAACATGTATGCTCCGGCGAAAAAGTTTGACAGGGTCGTCAGGTAACTCAAAGGTCCAGTACGCTTTGAATTGAAATCGACTGCTTCATGAAGACAAATAGTCGCTGCTGCTGGGCTGCAACAAGTTGGAGTTTTTTTGTGGGTGGAGACATTTGATCAGCACTAAAACTTTAGTTTCTTAGGCCCTCTGCACACGGGGCTACTCGAAAGAAACAGATCACTGACGAAACTCACTAACCAGTTCGCCTTGAGTCACTTCCTGTGTAATTGATAAAGATGCCGTACACGGAGCTACTGCTTACTAACTCGTTACTAATGCGTTAGCAACCAGTTGCTGGGCGACTCGCGTGCCCAGTCACTTGTAAGTTGAGTCTCTCAGTTTCTTGGTAACTCTTCTATTGTATGAACGTTCTGCAAATGAAAGAATAAAAACTAAACCAAAAATTAGTCACGGAAGTGGAGAAACACCCTGTACTATATACTTCCAGCCACCAGGTTACTCCAGGAAGAAGGAGACAAAAATTGCATGGAATGAAGTTGGAAAAGCCGAAAATGTGACTGGTCATATATTTTTATATTTTAAAAATATTTTGAATAATTAATTTTATTACCTTTTAATTTCATTTTTTAATATACATGATGTTGTGTAATTCGATGCACATATTTCAACCGTTTGCAGAAAATAATATTAAATGATTTTCATGAGTGACAAAAACCTGAAAACTCCTTTTTCGAGAAATGACGTCCAGAAAAAATTTTAGATTCTTCGTCCTATTCTCTAAAGCACGCACCAGCAGCCTGCCAAAGAAATTTGATTTTACTTAATTAATGGTTGCATTGTAAGGTAATTCCTACGGGAAACCTTTTGGATAAACATTTTTCGAAAACGAAGTTCTTAGGTTTTTGTCACTCATGAAAATCGTTTTATTTTTCGTTTATCTGTTTAAGGTTAAAATATGTGCATCGAATTACACATCACCCTGTATGGAATACCCTATGTATTTGATACATACATTGTACAAGTTATATTTAATTTCATTTTACATGAGTAGAAGTGAGTGAGAAAAGTACTGGAAGTGCACAAGTATTCTGTGAAGCAGCTCGTGAAATCTCAACTGAGGTCAACAACAATGAAATGCGTACAGAATTTATGAAAATGCAATGTATTCTTTAATAAAAGTTTTCCATATTTTTACTTTTAAGAATTATTACCTAAGCTTCTTCCCTGAGAGTGATTATTATTCTTTCCTGAGCATTCGCGCACTCTCTCAAGTTTGTATCCTGCTTGTTAAGGGCAGGGGAAGTTAGTTGCACCAGTTTCAAATAACTGTCTTCAGACATGCAATAGAAACTTACAAATTTTTTATCCTAAAGTTTAAATTCCTTTGCAGCTACTTATAGTGGGAGGTGAAAATATTGCTCTATGGGTGGTTGTATCCAAAATTGTCTTCGTTTTCTATTTCTTCTCTGATGATAATGGTAATATAGTATCATATCTTCATCACTTGAATCACTGTCCACAATGTTGCTGAATGATTACATTATGCTGTCCTACTTCCACTAACACCCAGAGGAGATAACGGATTTTGAGTAGCCTCGTGTGCAGAACCGCATCACTAATGAGTTAGCAACTGGTTAGTAACTTCAATTCCAAACCAGTTTAGCTTCATTAGAGTAGCCCCGTGTGCAGAGGGCCTAACGCTGCGTCGGACATTAACTCTAACGCTGCTTTGGATATTAACTATAACGCTGAATTGAATATTTACTCGGCTGAGTGTGCCAAGCTGGAAAAAACTATCGAGACTAGGACAGTTTACATCCGTCTTGCAACAGCTCCCGAGTGTACATGGTTAGGGCGCTGTTATTCCTACACCGATCTGGTTCCACGTACACGAACCTGCTCGAAGATCCTGCGATTTGCTGATGCCATCGAGATTGCGGTTGATCGGTAACGAGAAAAGTTCTTGGGGTGTTGGAAGGCAAAATGACTTTTCCCGGCTTCTTTCAAACTATACAAGTTTTCTATTCCAAATGTAAAAATTAAAATGATCAGCTATTGTCACGTCCAGTAGCAAGTACCCGATTCAATACATAAGAGGTGTATGGGACTTCACATCAATGATGTAAATATTTAGTTATGAACTGTGATTTGAAAATGTGCGAATTTTCTGATCAGAGACAATTTTCCTATCATGCTCGTGCGACCAAAAAAAGTTGTGCAGGGCAGTCGTGACTCAACGTGACTCAAAGAAGCATGAGATTAATTGCTGGGTCGCATTTCTCCCCATTGTACCGTACCCAGGCCTCCTATTCGTCCAGTTTTTTATGGGTCACTACTTGGTATTCGAAAATCTTCGAGAAATATTTTATAAACTTTCGAAAACGCTGCAGAAATCCTCAAAGCGTTGAACGAAGGACTGTCTGATCGAAACTTGTCAAGAACTTTGTAACTTGTAAGAACTTCAGGATGTTTTCTTGGGCAAAATTCCTTACATCAAACATCGCGATTAACCTCCGTATAATACTCTAGTGCTAAAACATTTGACTTTTAGATGTTCCCCTAATTATGAGCATTTTAGATATTATGCGTTCAGAAAACTATTAAAATTAATGTCAAATAAGGGACTGCGGATGAGATGAAAGTACAAAAATCACAACAGAGAACGAAAGGGGAATAAAAACTGGGATCTAGAGAAAAAAAAACAGGTCCAAACGAGGCAACGGGGAATGCGTTGATATTTCCATTAGATTTTGAACGTATGTTTCAGAAGCATTTTCGATTTAGGTTATCATTCCATTTTGCCTTGCCGAGAACGATGGTCAATATTTGTAGCTGAATTTGTTATAATAAAAAAAATCGAGATAAGAGGAGAAGGGTTTCACACCTGAATGAACGTGAAAAATAAGGTTCAATTTTACTTCTCTGGAGAAATCTTTGAAAAGACCACAATGTAAAAACGTGAAATGGTTGTTTACCTAATTCATGAACAATTTAAGGAGTGGAATCAGATAGTGAAAAATTCTGAGCTACAAAGTGCATTTAGAAGCTAAACAATTATGTAGGAGCAATTTTTAGAGGGTTTCCTGTTTTCAATTCTATATAATTAAGGCAAATCTAGCTACCAATTTTAATGTGAGCGTGAATCCATTACATTCTTTCGGAACTACGACTCTATTAACCAAATAATTTCCACCTGAATATTCAGGTGAGCAGGCAAATTTCATTTCCTTCGCACCTCTTATTTTTATTGCACTCTATTTTCACTTCATTCCTCTTCATGTCTCCATGTGATGAAAATTTGTGAGAGCATTCTGTGCTGCCCAAGAAACTTCAACTGCAAATTTTAGCAAACAAATGAATTTATTTATCGTTTTATTTTCCGTTTAATCATCTATCTTTACTGTATTCTATTTCGTGCTACCGATTCACAAAAAGTACGTCTCGGTAGGCCATACTTTCACAGTAGTGATAGAATTTCTATGAGCTGCGGCGTCTTTTTTTAAGGCAGTTATCTGCAAAGATGCGAGTGGCGGCTAATGCTGAGAAGCTGTTCCATTGACTGTGATTGACAAACTCGGCTCTCTGAGGTAGGCCTGATACAGAATAATAATGCGAGCTTAGGGACCGGACGCATCTATTTGTTGATGAAGATAAAACGCTAGTCCTGCTCGCTCAATGCACTTACATTTTTCCTCTCTCGAGTATTTGTGATGAAAGTCCCTTAACATGGTAGACTTCGTTCCCCAAAATGCGGCTAATCAATCAATCAATTAGGCTTCCATTTGTTGAGGTATATGAGGAAATTCATCATACATGGTGCTATCATCGCGTCGCGCTTTCATAGCAATTCACCATCACATCGTAAAGACTTGGTTTAAATTAGAAAAGGAAACACTTTCGGAAATTCCAATTAAAAATATTTTCATATAACTCTTCGATTGATAGGTCACATCTGAAAGTGGTGTTGTTATTATAATGCAATAATTGAGGATAAGTAAGAAGACATAACAATAAATAAGTAATTTCAAAATACTCCCCAACAGATGTTGCTGGGTTTTTGTTTTCCTATTCAGTTAAAAGTGTCGATATTTTTGAATTGTCTCTAGGTCACGCCAGTTTATTCAATGAGTGATTCATTACACCTTGAAATAAAAGAAATGTTACGTTCAAGTTGATGATCAAAAAGTTTTTTATTGACAGTGTTTATTACCTTTTTCGATGCGTGCCTTTTGTCCACTAGTCCTGAAAGCCTTGTTTTTCGTATGGTTGTATTTTCGGGTAAAAATTGAAAAATTATCCATATTTATTTGAGGAAATGTCAAATTTTAAAATAATGGCCAGAAATTTTTTTTTGAGCTTTGCCATCAGCACTTGACAAAGGACAAATATTCAGTGCTTAATATCTTTTAATTATCCTTCGCAACCATGCACTGCTGATTATGCTTCAGGTCACTGTCAGGTCACAACCAACAGGAAAGTATTCATAATGAACAAAAATAACACTCTGAACCCGATGAATGTTCTTGAAATTTCATTCCTACTGTCTGCAAGAACAAATCTCAAAAACATTCACCACCAATATGCGTTTTCTAAAACATTTAAAATTTTCATGCAGTTTGAAAGTACCAAGTCTTCTTTACATTTTAGTTCATCAAAGTTAGTTCGATCCCGTGCAAATTGGAAAGTGTTTATATTCTCGATATTTTTGACTTGAATTCACCACAAGTACATGAGATGCTCTCCTCATTTGTGTTCCTTCCATTGGCTAAGGTCTGAACACAAAGAGGCTAAACTTTTATGAATTCTCTGAATAACTCGGCAAAATTCGGATGTCATCCCTGCGGGCCGGGAACAAAACCCTCGTCCCAAAGACCGTAGAGTTTTAACCCATTTATTTGTTATTTTTAAGAGAAGCTTGAGAAGATGCGAAGTACGTAGCCTCACTCAATCAACTAGGCAGCATTACCCTCTCCCCAAAAGGTAGTGAAGTCCTCACTCTCAGGATAACCGTAATTCCCAGAACAAAAGGCAGAGAAATTCCGTAGCATGGTCCCCTCAAATCTCCTCGAACGTGTCTGATCTTAAGTTCTCTCTCGATCGCTTCCCTTTCAGATCATACTTCGGTTTGAAGCACTGAAAAATCTCGGCTGGGCAGCAAAAATAAAAGTTTCTCAGTAGAAAACCAAGCTGCGAGCATTTAGGATTCCGTTTGAAAATGCACCGAAGCTCTACTGACGCAACAATAGCCGGGATGACCCACGAACAATCTTTATTTTATTCAATGTGTGCTTTATTTTCAATTTGGGTTTTGAGCATACGCCTTGGAAATTGAGCGTGCACCTGGGTGCCTGAGTGAGCAGTTTCACCGAAGGGGCAACCGCATCTATCATCAATTGAGTAAATTGCAGAGGTATGCGATCCTCAAAATAAATGTGACCAAAGTTTTGTTACTTTCATGACGTGTGCTCGACTAGAGAGATGCAGTCTATCATTGCGTGATTATCACCCTCCAACGCTTGAAAAGGAGCCTTCAAAAGTTTAAACAATGCTTGACGTTGATACGGACCACCATTGACCCATCAAAGTTCCCTAGTAATGGCTTGGTGTGTAGACACCGATGAATTTTCTGATAAAGACCCACAGAGGAAAGAAATCATTGACACCGAGGGGGGCTTTGCGCATTGTCAATTCTCTGTTCGATCCAATAGGCGTTAAATCCCCAGCAGTCCTGAGGGTAGACTGAATTCACGATGTATCTTATTTGAAAAAAGGAGCAGGCTTTTGATTTTGATGATGCCTTGCCGACGTTTTACCTGGAAAATTGAAATGAAAGAAACTTTTGGCAAGTTTGGTAAAGTTACTAGAGCAAAAGCTTTATGTGCTTTTTGACGCATTCAAAGATGTTATCGGCTATTTCAGGACTCTAGAATTCACTGATTGTAATAGGTTTCGGTTGCGTTTATCAAGTTATCAAGACCGAGGAAGAAAGTAAGGTTTCACTTCGAGGAGCAACATCCATTCCTAGATTAGAGTTGTGCTCTTTCGTAACATTAGTCATAAAGAGCAATGGTTCTATGTCAGTGGCCAGAGTAACCCAGCCGATATGGCCACTCAACCTCACTCTTCCATACAACTTCAGAGCTTTTCCTGGTTAACTAGGTCATCTTTCATTAGTTGCAAATCTGTTTAGAACTCTCGTTCCGGTGTTCATGATCAACCCTAGGATTTTTAGGAAAATAAATTTTTGTATTCCTCCGTGCAGTTACACGAGTTAGTTTTCGATGAGTTTCGTAATTCCTCGTCCTATTCGTGAGATGCTTGTTAGACGGGGTAAGGCAGAAACTTGGTGTGTACCTTGATGAGCGGTGCCCTTAGCCTAGTTTTTAGATCAGCGTGTTTAACCTAGTGTTTTGCGAGCAAATGAAAATATATTTCGAATGTTTTTTATTTTGATCAGGTGCTAAAGATCGTTGAATTGCTCATTGAACAAAAGTTGTAATCGTGTTCTCTTCTCATTGCTCATTGATATAAACTGTGTTTTAATTAAGAATACATAGAAAACTGTCTAGAGGTGGTATGCACGTAGAAATGACACATCCTCTGATTCTCTCCAAAACAATATCGTTATTTGATAATTCTCATTAATGTTCATCATGATGCAGAAATATACCAAGGGCGTCAAACTACGCTGTTTGCCATTCGTCGCCCTGGGATTTCATGGAAATTGTTTCATTTGCAAAAGTTTGAGAGGAGCATGCGAGACAGAGATAGTGGCAAATTTGCCAACTGACAGAATCACTTTCACCCCTGCGTTTATGAACGTGCGGGGTATTGTAATGGGCAACTGGTAAATTTAGCCCCCTTGAGGCAAGTGTCAGATGATCCTCAGCCTCTACTACTTTCTTTCATGTTTCTGGCCATGACGAAGGGAATTTGTCTGAACGAACACTTCAAGGAAGGCAGAGGTGAAATCACAATTTAGCGCAAGTCTTTTTTTGTGAATTTACTGCATATTAAAATTTCATGACTCATCAATCTTTTTTGCGTTATTTATGGTCCATACTCGAAATGTATTGCTTCCACAAAGCAAAGGATAGTTTTTTCCGATGCTGCTTGACGATTCAAATGAAAGGGTTTTTGTAATGGTCTGCCACTTCGGAAAATCGGATCCATGCTGCCATTATGAGTTCCATATGTTGGAGAAATGCGGTATTTGCATTAAACTGACCAAAAGTATTCGCGTGTACATCGACTAATATTTTGTAGATTTATTTTGAAACAGATACAGGTACATTCCTGCAATATGAAATTTAAAAGTATTGCTCGTGAAAAAGAAATTTGTGCATTAGGGCAACAATCAAAATGTTCTGTTCAGCAATTTGTCATCGCCGTCGGCCAAAGTAGATAACTAAGCACAACTTCAACTTGATTTTAATTCTTTTTCTACAACTCTTGAATGATTGAGCATTTTCAAACTTTGCAGACAAAAGTCCCTCCAACAATGTAATTTTCAGGTTCTTCACAATAAGTTTGTGTAACGCGCTTTTATTGAATTATTGAACTATTATCTCTGCATTACATCAGCACTGAGTATTTCTGAAAACACTAGCAAGTGTACAGTCTGTATTCTTATGCTTTGACTTGAATTGTTTTCTCGAATTTCTGTTTTTACAGCGTTAAAACACGGGAAGAATTAGCAAAAGCGACTACAATTACTTGGTAGGAGAACGAGGGTGAGTTTTCCAATACCAAAACACTGTCTTTTCGTTTCCTAACAGCGTTGCAATATTCTCCTGATGTTCGTGTGAGCAGCTCAGAAACTTAGCTCAGAGCATCATGCGTGAGTGGAAGCAGTCGGTTCCTATGACGACATCGTCTTTTAGTATAAAATGATTCAAGCCATAGGTACCGTCAGAAAAGATAGCAGAAAAAACACAACCTATATTTTTCCTGCTGATTCCTACATTGGAAAATCTGTGGTCTAGATTTCATCTAATGATTTCAATTATGGGATTTTTGTAACTTGATTTTGTAACAATCATTTCAGAGAACGACATAATTTTACTGCCTTTAGAAAATAAAAAAGGTTTGAAACAAAGTTGTTTTTTCAAATATTGATTTATCGAGCGAGAATACATTACGAATTCACTTCAGCATGAACTGTTGCCACTGTCACCTTTCAGAAAAAGTTCTAATATTTTTAAATCAATGTCAAAATAACGCGCAAGACAAAACATAGCACAACAATTTTATTTTTCGCTTTAAAACTTGTACGTACCTAATTTTCAAAATTTAGTCGATTTAACATCTCGTACTCCCATCCGTCTGTGTTCCTGTGAAATAAGGCACACAACGGTTTTCAAGCTGATTTTTGACATTCCTGCAACCCATCTCGCGCTTGGCAAAATATAGGAGCAGGGTCAAGGGATGTTTCAAGAAATCCCTCGGCATTCAAAAGAACGAGTAAACTTGTGGTAGTTGAAGGAACTCCGCTGTCGGGATCCCATTCATCAGAACCCACAAGTACTTCGTCAGGGAAGTGATACCAGTCTCCATTCATTGGTCGGACGTCCACGTAGATATTTCGATTTGCGGTAACTGCAGAAATAAAATAGTTGATACTGAGGCAGTTGACAATAATATTGACTTTCACCGAAATCTTCGATTGGTAAATACACATTGTAACTGGAATAGCTACTTCTGACTTATCAGATCATTTTCCAGTTGTAGGTCACTCAATCCGAAATTGGAAGAGACGCAAAGCACTATAACTGAACTGAAGTACAGTATAACTTCGATGTGATTAGCTTCACCGAAAACTGGCTAGATGACTTAACTAAATACATGGTTTGAATGGAAAATTACCATAGTCATCACTCGTTACGCAATATTAAAAGGGTAGCGGCATCAGTACGTACATATCTAAGTATATAGACTCGAGATTCTGAAGTAAGTACAACTATGAATAGAGATCATATAGAGTCACTATTCGTAGAACTGAGTAGAAATGCTATACAAATTATATTTGGAACGGTGTATAGGCCTCCTACAGCCTGCCCTTTATCCTTCCTGAATGAGCTCAATCGTATTATTTCGCAGCTCAACAGGACCTTATACAATGACATAATACTCTGCGGTAACTTCAATTATGATGTACTGAAACATGAAAGCTGTAAACCAATCTCAAATTTCCTCAATGTCTTTCAGTCTAAATCTTTTCTTTCGATCATCACAATGCCTACACGAATATCCTCAGAATCTGCTACGCTGCTCGACAATATCTTTATGACAGACCCAATTGATTTTCTTACTGGAATAATTAATTTAGAATCGTTTTATCAGTTTCAGTTTTTCTTATTAGGAAAAATGTCTACGCCACTTCCACCAAGCCACGGGCTGAAACCTACTCATATCGTATTGTAAACGAATCGAATGAGGAAGAAATGCACGCCGTTCTAGAAAAATTAATGCCAACATGGCTCATTTCTCAACAAAACAATAATACAACGAGGATTGATAAAGCAGTAGTAAAGTTGACTGAAACTGTAATGACCGCTCCAATTGTAACTCGGACAATTACACCGAAAAATAAACAAAAGCCTGGATCACTGAAGACATCGCGATCAACATAAAGAAACGTCAAGGGGAGCTAGCCCTTCTTTGAGAAGGGCAAATATCTAGAGAAATGTATTTCAGATTCAGAAACTATGTGACAAACCAGATAAGGACATAAAAAAGCTACTTTACGCTCAAGTTTACTCGACTTAAAATTGACATTAAAAAGACTTGGCGCCTGTTCAATTCTTGCCATAAACCGAATAAAGCCGACGAAAGAAAAATTGAATCTGTCGTTCAAGATGATGTAAAATACCATTAGAAGAAAGATATTGCTTATCTTTTGAGCAATTTTTTCGTAAACATAGGGAAAACTATAGCTGATAGTATTCCAAGTGAACCTACTGATCACCTGGAATACATGGATCATGTTCGTGAACACAACTATTTTCTTCTTTAACTCTTCCAATGTAATTCCGTTCATAAACAAAAATAAATCGAGTGAGTTACAATTATTTTCGACTAAAGTACTTAAAGTTATTGCTGATATTGTAGCCCCGCTCATGTCCAATATTATTAACTAGTCTCTCTTCCTAGGCACTTTCCCGTACTCCCTCAAAGTTGCTAGAGTAACCCCTGTTTCAAAAATGGTAATAAAACTGTGTAAACACAATTATCGACCTATCTCTGTGCTACCAATTGTTGGCAAAATTTTCGAGAAAATTGTATATAAAAATACCCTTTACAGGCTCGCAACACGCTTTCGGTAGAATCTCAACGAAAATGGTTTCACAATAAAACTTTAATTCGATACACTCTCACCAGCAAAACCAAGTTGAATCTGCTTAAGACGTTGGAGCTGTGGTCCCGGAGCAGCACTGGGCAGGTTCATTCCCAAGAAATGGCAGTAGCGGTACACACCACAAGAAGGGAGGGTGTCATACGAGCCGAACAAACACCGGCTCGTTCCGCAGCATTCCGTAAGTTCACTAGGGATCGAGTCCGGATTCACTTCATCACCATCTGGAGGAATTAAAACTTTATTAGAAATTGATACTGTCAATTAATCTACGGACGAATGACGAGAAAATTTAACACTTAATGATGGTCTGGCAGCTTCAAGTGTCATTACTACTATGACAATATTGGTTGAACGTGCAGAAAAATCGTTCTCTCAATATATTTATGTCTTGCTAAATAATTTTATCAGATATACCATAGTAATTAGCAGGTGAGAAACTCATTCAAATTTGCTCCACGTTCACTTCTTGAGACAAGTTATGGAACTATAAAAGACCATATGCGACTGGAATTGGATGAGTGTGCGCTATGTTTCGAAAATGTCGGTATAAAGTTCTTATCCTGGACATACTCGTAACATGAAGAACTATGTCTAGGGGTAGTTGGCAATATGCTGCATGCCATACAATTTTGGGACGAGCTTCAATTTAAAAATGAATCAAAGACATTTAATACCTACGGTATCGTACCAGTTTGCTGGAAATATGTAAATTTGTTAGAAAATACTTAATTCAATATATTCCATTTTGAAAATACAAAAAAGAAGGGAATCGTTCAGTAAGAGAAACATAATATCAATGCGAGGATACTCCATTCAGTCATGTAAGTTTCAAAGTTGAGATTCTAGCATCGCATTTAATCAGTTCTAACTAGCAGATGATCCTAAAAATTATTATCAGTGAATTTTTCAGCAACAAAAAACGATAATTTATTTCTGAGTCACATCGCTTCATAACCGACCAAAACTTAAAGCAGATGAGAACTGAATAGAATGCAAACATCTTAGATATGGATGTATACCAGAAAGCTGTAGAAGGTTGACAAAACATGACATCACCGGACCCACAGTGGTTCATGGATGCAATATCGATAAGATAAGGGACATGAAGAATATAAATAAGTTTAAGAGTAAAATGAAATAGTTACTTTCATCTGTGAGTGTTCCAGAATTCCCGCAAATTGTTTCGCACAGCCCGGAGAAGTACTGGTGTCCTGGGGCTGCCGTTCCCAGCGAAGTTACGCACACAAAAACTGCATGAAAAGAAAAAAAACTCCTGCAGCTCGATGTTGTTAAAAAGTATTGTATAAAATTTTGAAAATTGACTAGCACTTTACGACGAGAAAATTCTATGGTAGTTCATTGAAAAAATTGTGTGAAGTTCTGTGTTTTTTTTTTGTAATGGTCTTCAGTCGATTATTCACCAAGAGATCATTTCCTATTTATTTCCGATTATTAATTAGGATATTTTTGGTCTAAATATATAAAAATATTCCCAAAAAAGTGTATAACAGAGTAACAGAGCAGTTATATGCACCGTTTTGACCATATTTGATAGAAGAATCTTATTAATAGCACCTAAATAGTGCAATGTAAAATTAAAAACCTACATGGATCAATAATGAAAACCTCTTCACCGTCGCAGGAAGCGTCTTTTGGATCGTAGACGCCTTCAGTAGCGAGCGAACACACACCATTTGAGTGCTTGAACGTCAGTGATCCTGGAAAGAAAATATTTTGTAGTTCGTACATATATGAAAAAAAAGTAAATTACAAAAATCTCAGCCAAATGCATGAAAAAGCTTGTTTTTTTCTCATAGTTTGCCCAAGGAAGGGATATTTTCTATCACGTCTGCTGCGTACCGAAGGATGGGTTACCATTCGATAATAGTGCTCATCCTGAAAGAACGAATATCTTCTTGAATATAACTACTTTCAAATAATTTTTTGGCGTCTTTAAATAGCTGTAGAGAAAAAAACCTGATTGTAGAAGCAGAAATTATTACGCAGAGAAAGATTTGCATTGGAATTAATGCGTGTCCATCTTCAACCTGGAGAGAGGCTCTGCCGCGAAACTAATGCTTGATTTTTCCCTTCTCAACTCTCGATTGTAATAGTATCCTTTGTTAATGGCTAATTAAAATGTAAATGCTATTAAGTAATATTTCTTACGTTTGCGCACGCAACGTCAATTTCCAATTCCAACACTAATTTTGTCCTCACTTCTTTTTACCGCTCGTCTCCTCATTCTGTAAATGAATTTTATCTGCACTAAAGCAACAACGGTGAGGTCAAAAAATATAAACCCAAAGGTTGCCAAAAACTGTAAGATTTCAGAAAAACGAAAATTAATTCAAATTTCAAATTACTGATGTAATACTCAAAATATTAAAAAAAAAATTCTAGGAAGATTTTATTTGCATTTTTTCCACGTCTTCCTTTTCGATAGCGAGTTAAACATCTGTAAACTGTAGCATGAGAACTTTACTGTTATTTATCAGTTTTTATTTTTTATAAATTTTTGTGTAATATCAACAATTCTGAAATTCTTAAGTTGAATACCTACTCTTTCTTAGGTGTAGAAAGATTTAAATGATCACCTTAATAATAGATATCTCTGACGGGGACGTTTCCCAAAATTCACACCTGACTGGCCCTATTTGCATTGACGAATGGATCCTCGAACCGAAAGAGTCGCACTATTTTCTTGCTTGTGCTTGTACTGTGTGCATTACAGCGAAAGTTCAGCGTATCGCTGTGTCTTGCTGAATCAATACACCAGATAAGTCACCCGCTTCACAAGCATCTAATTAACCCCTCATATAAGATGGTGTGCAAAAGTTACTGGACGCTCTAAAAAGATGTATATAAAGTGGAATGTTCTCAACCAGATAACAATTCTCAACCAACCACTGACCTGCTTCGTAGGCCTTGAAGGCACATGCGATTGTATCGTCCTCTCCTTCAACGTCCTCCCAAGTCACTTCTGCGTCGCTGTTGATGAGATACCGAATGAACTCCTTACCTTCGTCGACTTCAATAGCATGTAGAGTGGCCTCGACCGTATTTAACTTGGCGAAGCAGCTCGAGAACAGATGACCCTTTGAGTCATGCACTAGGTTGAACTGCAATTAGAAATGGAATACAATTCGATAAATTGTGCTTTCTCATTGGTCGGTTGGAAAGATGCTATGGAAGAGGATGAGATTAAGGCGATTGCAAGTTAGTTACCTATCACTTCAGGCTAGAGAGGTGGAGGAGAGGCATCGTAAGGAAGAGTAGGTCCACGCAATGTCAATTTTTGTCACATCTACGGTGCAAGGGTAGGTTAAAAAGAGGGGGAAAAAATCACTCTAAGAGATAGATCACTTTATGACTAAAAATTAAAATATAAGTAGAGCAAAGTAAACATGAGAGTTTGCAAATTCACGAAAGCTCTGTAGCGTATCTGTTTTGAAAATGAAATGTGTTGTGGTGTGGCACACACGAATTTTATAAGACCGCAAATAGAAGAAAAAACATTGAATGTGACTTCCAGGTCACTAACGCATACTTCTAAATTTAATTTTGCGCTCTATTCTCTTTACCTCGTTTTTCATACTCAATATCGAATGCGGGGGATGGACAACACAAGCGCCTTGGAAATGAGCTGGGTCATGAATTTAAATAAAAAAAACATGAAACTGACCAGTGCTGTTAACCTGTTTCATTACACAATTAGAAAGTTTGATTTTAAGACACAATGTATAATGTTGAAGAAACATTGATTATTTTTACCATTCAAAATATATTTAGCCATTCAATACATGTTCGAACAATACTACATTCAATACTCAATACATTTTATTCAATACATTCAATACTCAAGGCAACCATGACTCGATATTCGAGAATCATATTGATGTAGAAAAATTAAAATCATATTTTTTCTATGAAGCACGATTTAAGAAAACCCCGACTTCGTGAATGAGAACCAATGGAAAGTAATTTTTCTATGGATCACGAATCCAGAGAAAAATAACGTGGTACGAAAATTCTTATTCCACTTCGCTTACTCCCGTGAAAGTTGATTCATCTTCCCTGGCTCCTGGAACTGACTGCGATACATCCTGGAAAAAAATGAAATCAGACCTCAGAATCACCATGAATATAATTTTTGCGTTTTTAATATTATGTTAGATACCAAGTAGAAGGTGAGTAATATTAACATGGAGTTATAAGCTTTCAGTCTTCTGTCACGTGAGAAAAAAGTCAATGTACTGCTATAAAATTTTCACAAACCGATTCTCCCAACTTCACGAAAAAAATGTTCAATCACTTCTCAGAACATAGTTTATTGGAAGTTAGTTAATCAAATATCTGGGCGCTTATCTAAAAATAACTTGGTGTTTGTGATGACATATTCACGGTGAGAAGTGACTTCAAAGTGAACATGAAAACTTCATCCTGTGAATTTACTATGAAAGTATTATTGGGATAATGTGACACTCCTGAGGCGAAGCATAGATATTCATAACAGTTTCCATATAAAAAATCCAACATGAACATCAAAAATTATTTTGGTCTAGAGAATTGTGGCTAAGTTTTCACCACAGTTTTACTTGCACTTGACTTTCACAGCAAACGAGGAATAAAAAGACTGCCACTTACAATCGCAGGTACGCTACGTAATCTCATAAAATTATAAAACATGAAATATTTCGAAAGCGCATTTGAATAATCCAGTTTCAAGCACTGTTCATTGAATTACGAATAAATCGTTAATTTATATGAAGCACACTGTATTTAATGCAATCGGTCACAATGAACAAACCATAATGAAAAAAAAGAACAATTCCAAAATGTTTTTAGCAATGGTGTATGGTGAACGCAACAAAATAGAATACACAAACCAAAGACCGTGTTCGTTTGGGCATATTTCCTTTTGATGTTTTGCTGAAATTGTCGTGTGCTTTATACAAGACATAAATTTGTACAGAATATACAAAATAATAACTCAAACACGTGAATGATTGATGAACACACATCTATTTGTCTCTGAGAATATGAGAATCAAGAAATTCATTTTTACACCACAGAACGACACGTGGAAAAGTACTGTTTTTGAAAATCGTCATTTCTTGGTATACTGTATATCTACTTCTGTTGGATAGGTAATACATCAGAACTTTCGACAAAATTTTTATATCTTTTTGTAGAAGATAGTGAAAAAAGACTCTTACCTTAGCAAGTGCAACGGATAGTAAGCCAAAACCAATGTAAAGTTTCCAACCGCGAGTTTCCATATTTAAGAGAGTCTACGAAAGTTGTCTGATGTTCACCGCAGTCAACTGGCACACGAACTGAACTGGACGCTAGAGTTTTCTCTTCTAAGATTGAGACACAGATGTTATGACTCATAAACAAAGAACAGCATTGTGAATGGGGTGGTTTATATAGAGATTGTGAGAAAATGATGCAATTGTAAATAAGGATTTTGAGATAAAATTCTCAAATGTTGTTGACACTTAGAAGCATATAAAAATCTTTGTGTTTTTTATACATTTATGCAAGGCCAAATTGGTCCAAATAACCTTTTAGGTTTTGGTCCATATTTTAAGTGTCATAATGGGTGTGCTACCAAGCGTAATAAAATTTGGTGGAATTTAAACCAGTAAAACCTGAGAATATCTGAGAAATTAAAGATTTTGTTTCCACATTTTTGAGTATATGTCTCAGAGATGCCTAGAATTTGAGTCTTTCTGCTTTTAAGCCAGGAGGTAAATATCTGTAAACAATCGTCGGAAATTCAAAAAACCTTAATGAGAGTAATTTTATAAATTAATCGAATTGAGACAACAGTTAAAAAGATCTCGTTCTATTTAACTTAAAAAAACTATAACTTTTGAGTAAAGGGGTTTTCTTCAAGTTCCAGGGGCATTTTTTCCAATTTTCAAACGAATTACACGTTCGAATTATGTTTTGAAATAAGAATTGATTGAGCCAATCCTGCTTCCTTAAGTTTCTAAATTCTGAGCAATAGCGTTACATCCGCAAGTTTCTCAAATTCGAGTGTTAGTGTATACATAAACAAGTTATTTTCTCCCTTTAAGAGGCTCGAATTTTACATTGTTCAAAATTTTTTAATAATACTCATAGGATTCCCCTTCCTGAGTTCGAACCCAGTCAGACTAAACTCATGATGATCAGTTTAACTCGCTCTCATATTTTCATGCTTCTTGTACCCCGCCGTTCCATTCTTTCATTCTGCAAGTGAAACTCGAGCTGCAAGTGTTCCATCGCCACCCACAACACCTGCTAGCGTTGCTTCTCTCTTCATAATAAATGCCGCTACTCTTTACAAACTTGCTCACAAATCTTTCACCAGCGGATTTTTTTATTTGTTTTCTACATTTCAATATTGTTAAAAAAGTAACATCACACAAGCTAGCGAACATTACCGTAGAGTTGAATTCAATGAGGTCGTTCTTCTGGTGGAATTCTCCGTCGCCAAAATAAGTTCATAACTTTATCATCAGTTTATTAACTTGGGGTACGATTAAAATTTTAGTTACATTTAAACCCATCTTGAAAGTACATGTTATCAAAATAATGAACCGCGACGTAAATAAAGTTTTCATTGGACAAAACAGGCTTCTTGTGGTAGCATCAAACAAAACCGAACTTTGCGCAAATATAGTTAACAGAAAGAACTGCCAAAAATAATACGTGCTATACACGTAAGCTATACTCTCAAGCAAAAGTATCAAGTTTCAGAGTCCAAAAAATAACATTTGTACCAACATATGAGAGATGTTTCAATTATCTGAAAATTTTAAGCCAGACCAATAATTCGTGGGTGACGAAACTACCTATTTTTGAAAGCATTGCTCAAGAACTCCAAAATAATTTTACGTTTAAAATTTACAGCATTTTAATGATTTTCTTTACATTTCAATCGATATATTTCTCATTGGTATGGAATAGATTGGTAAATTCTAGGTACGGAGTTGGGACCATGGATCCTATGGAGTAAATTGATAGATTCGAGCCAAAACGTGCTATTGCCTTCATCAAAAACTTTGAGTGGTAGCGTGTAAACTAAACCCCCGCCTTCTGTTCCGGTCATATAAGACGACTAACAAGGGGCCGACGACCAGCGATTAAATTTGTAACTTTTCTCGCTGCCACCACTTGGTGAGCATGAGGGCCAGTAGAAGGTATATCGAGTTGCGAGAACACTCATGTGAGGAGGGGAACATGGATGGCGAAAGCCAAAGCTATGTAGCCAAAGGTATCCAGAGAAGAGGTTACCAGGCTGTCACCATACCCAAGAGCGCGGCAACACACAGCGCCTCTCGATGCATACCTTTCGCCGGTATTATCACTTTGTTTATTCTTGATGTGACAATCTCAGAAAATGAGTGGCAGGGTATGTGGAGCGCCCTTATGTCTACCTCGAAGGGGAAAGTAACAGCCTTGTTCGGTATGGCAACTTTTTAGAGTGGGCCATCAGTGGAAAAAATCCGCTGACCCTGATGAAAGCTCATGAAATTTTGTTCCTACTTTGGGCAAAATCCAATTTTAAAAATATTCTCAACCAATTTACGTTTTGTAAAACTTGTTAAATGGCCATGCTGTGTAAGAGCTTCAAATTTTTTCGCACAAAATTTTGTTCCTTAAAGCTAGTTCTATCATATGCAAGTCGGAAAGAATTTATCTGCGCAATATGTTAGATTTGAATTCACCACATGTGTACCAGCAGCTCTCTGCACTCGAGTACTAGCAGCTCTCCATTGGACAAGGTGTACACAAGGAGTAAAAATTCTTCTGAATTCTTTGACGAAGGGATTTTTCGGTATTTCATGCTCAAACTAGCGCTGTTAAATAACTCAGTAGATTTGATTGTCCATATGTCAAGATCATTAATTTATTAGAATATTGAGTAACAAGACAGTAGTTTTAGCCGTAAAATATACATATACTTGCCTACGACTGTTAAGTGCCGTGAGTCATTAAACTCAGATGCCATGTCGCTCCAATTTTACCAGAGCGAAGAACAGTGCTAAAGGTATAATGTACACGTCAGCTTATTTGGTTACAAACTCCACAGGTGCTGCATTTGGAAAGAGACTCTTATTTACCTCACATTAGTTCACCAGTGTTATTTTCAACACCAACTTACGCATATTCTGTGGTTACAAAGAAGCTATATCATCAGCGATGAACGTAAAATCATTGCTGGGAGTCCTTTCATTATTGTTCGATAAGAACCTCACGAGATATCTGGTATTCAAGTTAAACGGCAGAAATACTAGCATATTTGAATGAGCATCATGAACTGTTTGGTATTTTGAATGACTTAATACTTTGAACTGAACGATTTTAAGACAATATTTGAGACATCTTTTAATCATTCATTCTAGAAAATTATAGATGGAAGTGTTGTTTACAAAAATGCTGAAACTTCAATTAAACTTAACTAAGTCGTACAAGAATTCAGCATAAGTGAACTTTCCTTGTTCAAAAATAAACTGCCTACCGCAGTGCACCCAACTTAACAACTTGTTAACAAAATATGAAACCAAATTCACTTTGGTAAAAAACTCATGGCAATGAGTCCGGGTATACGGTTACCACACAAATACTAGAGAAGATTCATAAGCCGAACTGTTTAATTGAGTGATTATGAATAAAATATACATTGATCTAGCAAATCTGATTCCGCCAGTCTCACATAAAAGTGTGATAAAACATAATTTTCGTTACAACTGAAACTTTAAAAAAAAATAATGTATTCATCGTATCAAGTTTTTGTCTTCTAAAGCTTGAAATATCCCAAAACCTTTTTAAAATCTACACATTTGAAAGGTTTATGCTCGTTATGATCGAGATATATAAGAAGTACCCATCGCAGTTGGTTATTTAGAAACTTTCACCACGAAACAGGTGTGGAAGTGCTGGAAAATGTTTGCGCAAAATTAAACGGAACCCGAATTTTTGGTACCATTTCGATCAAATGGTACCATTCTCAAACGTAATACCAGTAGACCTTCGTAGTCAGTTTTCGTTTTTAATGAAGTGAAATTATATTCTTATCGTCATCGTCACCCTCCAATCAACAAAACTGCCCAAGTGTTGGATTTTTCGGGAGTGAAACGAGAAGTTTTTACATGACTACGCTTAGTACATTAAATTTTGATATTGTTATTTGATTTAATAAAATTTCAATAATGAACTCACCCCGTAAATCAGAATACATCTTAAAAGTTGGTCGAATACTTTGATGGTATTATAAGTTCCAGTATTTTCAGCAATTTATTGCTCTTAAATTTCAAGGCTTTACAAAACACTCGATGATCATGATTAGTAGGTAATTACTGCAATGTATCTTCCTTGCTGAAGTTCATATATGAAAAAAAGGAATTAAAATTACCGTTGAAACATTTGTTGATTGACCGACGTTCTTACGTCACCAGTTAAATAGTTAAAGTTTCCTTATTCGACATAAATGTCAGAGAAATTTTGAGCAATTTATTCGAGGTTACCATAGGATATATATCGATCATTAAATCTCAGACACGGCAGCAATCTTGAGTACTAACGGCGTTATGACTATTTATGTCAAGTTATTTTACGTGATAAAATAAGCAATAAGTAATTTTCCTAGACAAATATTTCATGTCATGGAGTTACGAAGAATCGCGAACTGGGTAAGTTCCGTTCGTGATGAATTGGCATTAAATAATCGTTGTTATTTGCTTGAATTTAATATAACTAGTCATATTACGTTCTCTTATGAGTTACATATAAATTGAGGGCAATTTGTTTACAATCTACTGGAAAAATTTTGTGTTTTTGAAAATAACTTGCGAAATATTTAAATTCTTATTGAACAAAGAAATGGCGAAAAATTTGTTTAAAAATCCTCAATGCGTCATAGATATCTACTGTTGGTATCCTCATGCGATTTATATCTTCAAATTCTTCAAATCGCAAATTACGTAGATCAAAAACAGACGACTATTTCAGTGATATATATTTGCTTGAATACTTTTAATGCATTTGGTGTTTACCGCATTATTAGCAAAGCTACTTTGTTGGACTTTCATCGCCCCAAAAGTCATTAATTTTCTTTTATTTCAAAAATAATTTTAACTACGGATTCCGCTCAGCAACCCTACCTGTGTTGTCGAGGTCTATTTCTATAATGAAATTCTCAAATTTCAGGAAACGCTCTGGTCTTCACCATTTTCCTACCGACGTTTTTAGTAATGAACGTCACCCCTATATGATCATCGCACAGAGCTCACAGTTTATTTTGTTTGTGGTGCACACACTCTTTTTATATTTATGTTAAGGCTGAATCTATTTATTACCTGTGTATTTCAATTTGTAAGTTTTTATGCCCTAATATAATCAAAAGTTTTGATCATGTAGGAACAATTTAAAAACGTTTGCACTCTTGTTTAACGTAAGCTTTTTTGAGTAATCTTTGAAAATAAATGTTCATTTCAAGCGACATTTCTCATTCGACTTTTGTTTCTCATTATCTAGGTTCGATTTCAGTCAATGCAGTAAACTGTAAAATTTGGATCAGTATAACAGCCTCACTAAAAATCTCTCTGTGGAAGATCAAGTAATTGTGATTATTTCTTAATACTTATTCAAACACTAATTGAACTGACACATACTCTCATTGGCTTACTCACACATCTATGCACGAGAACATATAGTCATACATTTACTCATAGAAACCTCACATACACAGGCGCTTGCACACACAGACAGTAACATGGCAGTATCTTGAAGCAATGTACGTATAGTTTGACTGTACTCGAGTCTTTATTTAGGTTAAGCTTATAAGGGGTAATGAATAAAGATTGCAAAACTCGAAAATTTTGTTTATTATTTGCGGTACACAGAGAAGAGAAATTATTTATTTTTGAGAGGATGATTGGAATGTCACAAATGATCTCGATTTGCTGAATATAAAGGAGAATAAAGTAGGCGACCAGTTCGTTGGGAAATTCCTGAATGTTGGCTACGTGTAATAAATTGTTGAAGTTTGGTACTACCAACATAAGCCTGCATCCAGCAATCCCAATTATAGAAATTGGCACAGTCACTTCACTAGCACTCTTCCAGTCGTTCTTTCCTCAAAAAATGAACCTCTTCGAAAACCATTCCCATAAAACACTTAGACTTTAACTGAAGTTAAAAACCTACTGAAGAGATACGACTTCTGTTTTGATTCCTAATACAAGTAACCCAAATATGGTAGTTCTATAAACGTACATTATCTGTTTTGCTGAAGGTGCCAGAAAAGGCACAGTATTTTTATCTAAAGATTTTCAGATGGAATTATCATTGTCAAATATAGGATACTTATTGTTAATCAATAATTTAATTATAAATTCAATTTCATGGTGAAATATTTCAAAAGTGCTAGGTATATGATTTGAACGGTGAAGTAAAGTATTTATACTAGATTTTACATATCCCTTAAAAATGCAACTGAAATAGTTCGTACCAAGACCAGTAAATGTTGACTTCCTGTAGACAGAGGTGATGAGCCTGCAAAGTGACTCCAGGCTCCTTCATTATTTTACCAGGGGGAATTGACCAAACTGTGGACCTACGCGAACCTCGATAATGAATGCGACCAGAGCTTTGTGACTTGCTAACTATTCGATTATTTTTGAGCGGAGTGGCCGGTTAAATAATATTCAATAGCAATGTTTTTCAGAACGACGCGCACTCAAGGCGGATGGGGAGCGTCTAGACTCATCATCAAGGCCGTTGTGGGCAAAGTGACATTCCCTATGTCTGAACTTTTCAAAAATAGCATGATTCCAGACGCCAGGCAAGAAGTGGCTGTGCCGCAGATGGTAGCCAAGCACCCAACATTGTCTGAATATGTAGAACTTTTCTGTGAACGAAATCATTTTGCGGAGGTGATTGTTTTAATTGGATGAGATGGAGATCTTGACAGCAACAGTGGACATGTATAAGCTCCGCCTATTGACAACATTTTTTTTAGAATTTGTCACGGATAGGTCGGCCTTCCCAGAGAGTTGCAGGACTGAAGGCAGGAAATTCACAACGTAATGAACGACCATCGAATTTGCTCGGTAATGATTTCAGAGGTCAAAGGAATTTTTCTTTAAAATATTGAGTATTTACGTGGCGAAATAGCGGAAAGCAGTTGGGACTGTCGGTGAACGGCGAAAATTTCCCTTCTGAAAATCACAATTATCTTCACGTGACTCAGGATGGTAACATCGAAACTCTTTTGGCTTTTCAGCGCGAAGATCAAGAAGTGCTCGACATCAGAGATGCAGTTTATCGTTCCGTGATTAACACTCTGCAACGCTTGAAAATGAGTCATAAAACTTAAAGCAATGCCTGGCATTGCTACGGACCCCCATTGAGCATCAAAGTTCCCTAGTGATGGCTTGGTGTGTAGACACCGATGAATATTCTGATAAAAACCTACATTGGAAAGAAATCATTCACACGGAGGTGAGCTTTGTTAATTATCAATTCTGTGTTCAATCCATTTCGCTTTGAATCCCTAGTCGTCCTGAGGGCAGATTGAATTCACGATATAACTTATTTGAAAAAAGGGAGCAGGCTTTTGATTTTGATGATGCGTTACCGACGGTTCACCTGGAGAATAATTGAAATGAAAGACTTAGACAGAGGTTCTTAACGAAGGAATTTCGTATCTGACGGGCGTGGCAGAGGTAACAGCGTAGTGATTTTTGGGTTTTCTGATACATCCAAAGAGGCTAACGCCAGTGTCATGTATCTGAAATTCACTGATTAAAATATTCAGGTCTTGGTTGCGTTTACCGAGGGAGAAAGTAAGGTTTCGTTTCGAGGAACAACACCTATTCCCAGATGAGAGTCGTGCGCATCCGTAGATGCCCCCATCACTGGTCAGCAATTTAGTTCTGAGCTTTCTGTACATGTAAAAATATATATACATTTTACCTACTGCAGATTAGTAATTGATTATCTGACAAATACGAGTAGGGTGGAAAGATTTTCTTGTTTCGTATAAAAAAAGGATGGAGATTATGTTAAACATTAGTCAGCCTCACCAATGATTCGACGTCTGAGGCCAGGGTAACTCAGCCGGTCTGGCCTTCCAACCCTACACCCCGATAAAATATCAGAGCTTTTCCTTGATCACTGGGCCATCCTTCATCAGCAGTAAATCTGTTGAGAACCTCGTTTGGATGTTCATGATCAACCCTGGCATATGAGAGAAAATAAAATTTTGTATTCATCCGTGCAGTTACACGAGTCGGTTTTCGAAGAGTTACTGAATTTCTCGTTCTATTCGCGAGATGCTTGCTAGACGGGGTAAGGCAAAGACTTGGAGTGTACCTTGCAGAGCGGTGTCCTCCGCCCAATTTTCAGGCTGGTGTGTTTACCTTAGTTTCACACGTGCAAATGATAAACTATTTGGAATATTTCGATGCCTGTACAAAATATGGTTGATTTATTCGTTCAAAATAAGTTATTATCGTATTCTCTTTTCATTCATGGGTTTTAAGAGGGGACAGAAAACTGTCATGAGACAATATATCAAAAGCATCATATTACGCTGTGTGCCATTCGTAGCGCTGGGTTTTTCATTGAAAGTGCTTCATATTCAGTAGATTGAGAACAAAGTGCGAAATAAAGAGTATGGCAGATTTTTCAAACGACGGAATCGTGGAAGCGATTCTGGCCCCTGGACGTCGAGGGAAGGTCATACCACAGGCGAACTTGTGCCAAAAAGAGGTCTCGTGTCCTCACGTAATTCAGTGCTTAGCTGCACATCAGGAATTTTAACTGCAATGGACAAAATTCATTTTCCAACGCATCTAAAATATGGTTGCTCCCAAATAGCCTTGTAAACTGCTCCGTAATGATCAGGGTCGAAATCGGTGCTATGAATCAAGCTTACGAATTTCAGGAATTTCGTGAAAGTTGCTGATAAGTTGGCTGCGCCCGGATGCAGCTGTGAGTTGAATCTTCCTCACGCAGTGCATTTTGCTGAAGTAGTCTAAAAAATATGGCAGGTTAAACGAGACCTCGACTTCTCCATACTGCAGCTTGGAAAGAAAACCCTACCAAAACAAATCAACACTCTTCTTTCTGAAGCCACGTCGATAGTAAATTCGACCCCCTTCTGACCAGTGTTAAATGACCCAGTTCTTCTATCACATTCCGTGTGTGCTTCTGACCATGAAGGCTGGAATTTATTTGAGGTTTATTAACGAGTTTATTGTAGAAGACTGAGGTGAAATCTGCATTTAGTACGTCTTTTTGTGAATAAATACCACGATTCCATGATTAGTGGATATTTTTGCGTCATTTGGTGAATCTATACCTGAGAAGTCTTATTTCCGGAAAGCATGGTTTATATTTTTGCGATGAGCTTAGCCACTGAAATGGAAGAGCTTTTATAATTTCTGCTATTACTGAAAATCAAATCTGTGCTTGTCGATATGCGTTTCCTATGGAGGAGCCATTGTAGGTTTTGCATAAAACTGATTAAAAATGTTCGAGTATACATCAAATAGTTCATTGCAGCTCCATTGTGAAACAGACACCGGAACATTCCTGCAATGTGAAATTTAAAAATTGTGCTTACTGAATCTGTAAATAATTATTCATGCATCTACCAATATGTTCAGTTCAGAAATTTGCAGTCGCGGTAGGTTCAAAGTCGGTTACTAAACAAAACTTCAACTTTGTTCATGTTCCTCTTCCAACAACTCTTGAAAGGTCTAACGCTTTCATTTCTCCCAGATAAAAAATCCTCAATTACGACAAGTGTGAACAAGTAAAAACATCCTCATTTTGTAGTTGAGTTATTGACCAACAATCTCATTGCATCAGCATTTCTTGTGTCTGTAAAGACAAACGAGTGCACAGCCTGTCTTCTTATAAGCTTTCATTGATATTGCTGTTTTTAAGTTGTGCTATTACAATGTTACAACACAAGAAGAAATTCTGCAAGCGACCATTGTCATTTAGATGGAGGAACGAAGATAAGTTTTTCAATACTAAAAAACGACGGTCCGTTCTGTTGATAACATCATAGCAAGATTCCCTTAATGTTCGGACTAGTGCTAAGTAACGTAACTCACTGCATCCTGCGTGAGTAGAAACGGTGCTAATGACGACACCGTCGCTTTGTATGAAATGATTGGAGCTATTTTTAGCGGCAGAAAATATTGCAGAAAAAACACCATCTAAGTATTCCCGAAACATTCTTGCAATAGAAAATCTGTAGTCGAGAATTTGTTCAATGACCTCAATTTTGGCTTTTTTTTTAAATTTGATTTTACGGCAGTCTAGTTGGGGAAGGGAATAAATTTTCTAAGCTAGTGGTATAAAAAGTGGTTTAAAGAAAACTTTCATTTTTCAATTATTCGTGTTGTCGAGTAAGAATACATTTAAAATTCATTTCAGATGACAGGGCTCTTTGCCACCTGTCATTGTGATCACAAAACAACAATATTCTAGTTATTTGAAATCAATGTAAAAATTATGCGCATGACAAACAATACCAAAAAAGATGATTATACGCGTTAGAATTTGTAAATATCCAATTTTGAAGTTTTATCTGTACAAGAACTCGAGCTTCCAATGGCCCGAGCTGCTTGGCACTTGTCACGCAGAGGATTTCATTTTGCCTCGGTACACGCCGGCAACTTCTCTCGTTCCTGGCAAACTGCGAAAACCAAGTCTTTGTGGAGGATTGGCACAAGCTTTGAATTATTATTGATGGCAACGAGCCCCCCATATTTGGGGAATTCATTTGAGTCCCATTCGTCGGAATTGACCTTCACTTTGTCAGGTAAATGGTACCAGCTTCGATCTATGTATTGAACGTTCACCAAGATTTTGGTCGTTGAAGGATCTGTAAAAACAATGTTTTGACAATGAAGTGGTTAACGATTGAGTGTGAATAAAATAAAGAAAAGTCTACTATTAGTTATCATATATTTATCAAAAATATAGATTCAAAGCGCGTAACATCGGGACGCTTCAATTACGCAATGATTTTTAAATTACATCAGAGAAGCTTAGACCATACTGACCTCTGATTCTGACGCATTAAGCCAGTGATTGCGATTCATTGATACAGACTTCTGTGATTTATTAATTTAACTATTATGTTTTCCACTTAAATAAGTGAATTGACTGGACATTCGTTCCAATAAGCGAAAGACTTCGTGAGAACCTACTGAGGAGTGATTTTTATGTTCAAATGCGTCTTAGACAACATAAAAAGTCTTCAAATATAGAGCTGAATAAATTAAAATGAGATGTTTGCAAACGACTATTCATCCGTAGAGAAGTCCTTTTCTCATCACTGAATGGTTCTCCGGGAATCAATAAGTCTACAATTTTGAAATAAACGCAAAACACGCTTAGGGCAAAATCACATCGAAAATATGTTATCAAAAAATTTTAATGGATACGCTCTTACCTTGTGAAGAAGTAAAGAATGGCTCGAGTTGGGCACGCTCTTCAACAGTTGCAGCTCGGGGCAGCATCATTCCCGAGAAATAGCAGTAGCGATCCACTTCACAAGGAGTGTCAGTGACATCCGGTGCGTACAAACACGGGGTCGTTCCAGTGGAGCAGCATTCCACAATTTCACTAGGGATCGAGTTCGCATCTACATCAGCGCTACCTGCAGTAAGAATTTGTTAAGAAATACATTCCGTCAGTTAATCTAGTGATGAAGGACGAAAACTTAATGAAGGTCTGGCAGCCTAATTAAAGAACCATTACCCATTAAGCAATATTAAGTTTTGCCGGAATTATTTTTATGATGTATCATGCTATTTAGACGAGCAGAAAACTCACTCATTAAAGTGTACTCTACATTCACTACTTGCCGAAAGTTATGGACCTATTAGTGACTGTATAATACCAAAATTAAGTGAGTAGTGCGATAATTAAGAGTGGTCTGCAAACAGTGTTCTCTTGCACTGACACTTAGTCAATAACTATGTGTAGTGGTACTTGAACGTATTTTGGGACGAGCTCAATTTGGGACGAATCAAAGTATTTTAATACCTAGAGGAACGTATCAGTTCGCTGAGAACATATAAATTCGTTAAGAAGTACATTCAGAATTTCATTTTGCAAGCATTGCAAAGAGAAGGAAGTCGTTTGACGAGAGGAACTTGATACCAAAGTAAGACGACTCCAAATATTCATGAAAATATTTGCTGTGCCCAGAGCAGTTAATTGTTGTGTTAAATCGGTTCTAATTTCCAGATGATCATTTCAATTGACGTTTCAAAATTTCTCAGCAAAAGAATTATGATTGGTTTCACTACTACGACGATTAATTACAGACAAAATTTCAAGATAGATGAGAATTAGAGAAAATTAAAATGTCTTAGATGTGAATGTAAAACAAAAAGTTGAAAAAGTTGACAAAACATAACATCAAAAGGCTCAGTTTAAGAAAAAACATCTTACATGAACTTTTCTACATGCACCATTTTTTTCGCAAGCGTTCAACAAGCACTCGAGTCGTTTATGGATGTGGTGTCGATAAAATCGTGGACGTGAGGAATGGAAATAAGTTACGGAGTAAAATGAATCAGTTACCGTAGTCCGTGAAGGTTCCAGAACTTTCGCAATAAGTTGCGCACAACCAAACATAGTACTGGTGTCCAGGTTCTTCCATTCCGAGCGGAGTGAAGCAAATATCAACTGTGAGGAAAACAGAAAATTTGCAGCTCAATGTTGTCGAAAAGTATTGCATCAAGTTTTGAAAATGAACTAGCAGCTTACGTAAAAATATCAATCGTTGAACGCTCATTGAAACAATTGGGTGGATGGCTATCTCGTGTGTAATGATCTATACAGTAAATTATTTGCAGTCATTTCCAACACTGAACATAGTCATCACTAAAATGAAAAAGCAATGTAAACCATTTCTTTGATGTCTCCTGCTGAATTTTGAATAGCCGATTATTTTTATCGAAATATGTACGAATATGCTTAACAAAGTGACTCAATAGAGTAACAGAATAATCATATTATTCATCAATTAGTGCAGTATAGAAGTAAAACCCTAATAATACATACGAGGATCAATGATGAAAACCTCTTCACCGTCGCAGGAGGCTTGTTTTGGATTGTAGACGCCTTCAGTAGCGAGCGAACACACACCATTTGAGTGCCTGAACATCAGTGACCCTGGAAAGAAAATATTTTTAGTTCGTACATACAGATTCAAAATATTTTTAAGTTGAACGTAGAGTTATTACAAACGGTTTAAACAACTGCACGAAATTAGTTACTCTTCGTCTCGCAGTTTGCTCAAGGAAGGACGTTTTCCATCTCGTCCGCAGCTTATCGAAGGATGGGTTTTCACTCAATGATAGAGTGCTGAACGCAAAAAAATATAAATCCAATTTCCCTTAAGTTGTTTTTCGGTATCTTCAAATGACTTGACGGCTGACAAAACTGCTCAGTGTGAGTGCCAGGAAATAATTAATCGGGGAAATTTTTGCGAAGGAATTCATGAATGCGCTAAACATTTATTTTTCATTTCCCACCACCCGACTGTAATGGCTTCCTGTGCTAATGGCTTACTTAAATATCAATGCTGCAACTGATATTTATTTTGCTTGAGATCTCTACGTCAGTCTTAATTCAGACATTAATTTCGTTTTCTTTTTTTCAATCGTATTAAACGCCCCACATTTCATTTTGTGAAGTCGTTCTTCTACCAGCGTCATGTTAACCCCTCAAATAGGACGGTGTACTATGGTTACTTTAAAACGATACATAAAGAGTGGAATATTTAAAGTTAGAGAATTATTCACAAGCAACCACTGACCTGCTTCGTAGGCCTTGAAGGCACATGCAATTGTGTCGTCCACTCCTTCAACGTCCTCCCAAGTCACTTCTGCGTCGCTTTCGATGAGATACCGAATGTACTTCTTACTGTCGTCGACTTCAACAGCATGCAGACTGGCCTCGACCGTATTTAACTCGGCGAAGCAGCTTGAAAACAGATGGCTCTTCGAATCAGACTCTAGGGTGAACTGCAATTAGAAATAAAATCCCATTCGATAAATTGTGCGGAGTCATGAATGAAACTTTTTTCCCTGATCGCTGCGAAAGACGTAAAAGAGGAGAATCAGATAAAGACGATTGCAATATAGCTTCCTCGCGCTTCATGCCAGCGAAGTAGAGGACAGGCATCGTGAAGAAGAGAAGGTATTTTCCTCATGAGGGGAAAATAATCATGCAAGGACATAGGCCCCTTTCCTGTAGAATCAAGTGATTGATATCAAGCAAAACAGACTTGACATAAAATCTATGAATTCACGAAAATATTGCTTCCTAGTTCTTATCAAATTAGAAAAATTTCATAATGTAGAATACACGAGTTTTATATACTCAAAAATGAAACAGGTATTGAAAGTGTCTTTCACATAACCACTGTACGGTAGAATTCTTTTCACTTTACTTTCAATCGTCGTAACCAATTGCTTGTTCCTATCGTGAACATTAAGATTTTCTCAGCATATTCTTTTACACCATCTGAAAAATATGCTTTTAATGTTCAATATTAAACGGAGATAGATAAATATTACAAGTGCTCGACGAAAGTACTACGCATATTCTCAAAATAGCAATTACAATCTATGATTTTTACCGGAGCTGTGGACGTATTTTATTTCTCAGCTTGGAAAGTTTATTAAGCAGAAAATATAATCCTGAATTATCTTGAATTCGTATAATCGGGTTTCATGGACAAATAATACTTCAATGATATTCTGCAAAGAGGGAAAATTATTACTATGAAACTATTTGGCTAATTAATGAGGAATTTGGCCTACTTCTCTATCATGGTTAAGTAGCGTATTTTCATATTAGTAATTTTCTTTCTGTGCAGAATACCAATGAAGTATTATTTGTCAATGAAATACTCTTCATGAAAGCCATCATTTCATAAATGAGAATCATATTGGTTTGTGATTATCAGCTGAGTGTGACAAACTTCTTTAACACATTTCAAAGAACCCTAACTTGATTGGTTCTTATCGGTGTGTGTGAATAAATAAGATAAGTTTCATGAGCCACAATGCAGAAAAATCATATCTCGGTATTTGAGAATCATTAATGTTCGATGCTTACCTCAGTGAAAGATGATTCATCTTCCCTGGCTCCTGGAACGGACTGGGAGGCATCCTGGAAAAAAGATAATATTAATCATCAGAATTATAACCACTAATATCATTGTTATAATTTCCATTTTGAAAAGCATAGAAAGACTCTTAGTAAAAATGGAAGAATTATTAACATGCATAAATAAACGTTCAGAAATATGTACCTGGAAAAAACAAAGTCAATGCAAAATCGTTTATAAACGTTGAAGGCGCTTGCTGTCGAATTTTCCCCAACTCCGGCGTGTTGATCCCTTCTTCTTCCCCATCCTTTGCACAAGAGAAATTTTCAATTACTCTGTCGGAAGAAAGTTTATCAAAATTTTTAATAAAAGTCTTGGTGCTTCTAAAAATATCACACTGTTTTTGAAGAAATACTCGTGGGGATAGTAAATGAAAAGTAAGCATGAAATTTCCATCCATTTAATTTACATATCATCGTAATTAAATGTGCGGGAGAATTTTTTATTCACTGATTGAAGCGCAGAAATTCCTGATAGTTTCACAATAAAAATAAAATCTGCCATAAAAGGAAAACTAATTTGACCGAGGGAAACGCAGCTAGGTTTCCGTCTCAGTCTCACGTGCCGTACATTTGATTCTTAAAGAAGCGAAATGAATTCCAGACTGTAATTGGAGGAAGAACCCGAGATTTCTTCCAAGAGTTTCTCATACATTAAGTCGTATTATGAAAATATAAGAAAGAAAGATTTCGAAAACGCTCTGAATATTTTTGTTTAAAACACCGTTAAATGAATTCCATATAAATCTTTAATTTATATAAGTCACGCCGAAATCAACCCAGTCGGTCGCATTGAGCAAACTTTCATGAAGAGAAAGGACAATGAAAAATCCTTTCAGTAATGGTGGACGCCGAAATCTACAAAAAAGAAAACTGAAACTGAACACTGTGCTCAAGTTGACATATTTCCTCTTAAAACTATGCCGAAATTGTCGTTCGCATAATAAAATACAAATATCTGTACGGTATTTTCAAAATTACAAAGAAAACACTTGAAATCATTGGTGAACATACGTTCATAAGTCTTTGAAAGGATAAAAATCACTCATATCATTTGTATAGCAGACAAAGACAAAGACCCAAAAAAACACGGTTTTTAAAAATCAGAGCAGTCGGTCAATTTTTGGGCCTTCTTGTGCAAGACAGGCAAAAAAAGACTCTTACCTTAGCAAGTGCAACAGATAGTAACCCGAAACAAATGCAAAGTTTCCAACCGCGAGTTTCCATGTTTAAGAAAGTCTTCTGATGTTCACCGCAGACGACCGGCGCACGAACTGAACTGGACGCTCGCGCTTACCCATCTTTAACGACTGTGGCACAGATGTTATGGTGCATGGACATGAACAAAGGACTGCGTTGCGAATGGCGTGGTTCGAATGGTGGATTTGAGAAGATGATGCAATACTAAACAAGAATTGCAGAGACAAAACGCTAAAATCTTGTTGATACTGAAGAGCTTTGAAAAAATCTGTTTTGTTCATTTTTTATACATTCTTGTAATGCAAAATTTGCCTAAAAAACTATTTCCGTTTTATTCCTATTTTAAGGTCTCATAATATGTGCGCTACTCGTGAAAATAACATTTGTTGAAGAGCAAAGCAAGCAAAACACAAGATTACTTGAAAATTTTAGGAGTTTGCTTTTACTTTTTCACATACACTCTTGATCAAAATTTTAAGACCACTTGAAAATCTAGAAAAATGCCAACTTTTCAGTGATAAATAATTAAATGCATTCAACTAGGGATCGATAATTACTAAAGGTAAGAGGTGAGAAAAACAAAAAATAACAATTGTAACAATTATGAAATTAACACTTTTAATGAATAATGACTTTTTCAGTTGATCAAAATGATAAGACCACATACAAAAATCATAGGAAATCTTTCTTCAACAACGTTGAGGTGAGCAAACATTGAACTTAGTAGTGAGTACTGCCTCCATTCTTGTTAATAACCTCAAAAATTCTTCGTGGCACACTAGAAACGAGGGTTTCCATGAGGGCTCGAGGAATGTTGTCCCAGTTTCTGAAGATGGCAGCACGAAGTTCATTTACTGACGCAAATTGCTTACCATTTCCTTAAACATCTCTTGCCATCCATCCTCAAACATTTTTTATTGGGTTCAAGTCCGGCGAACATGCTGGATGACGCAAAAAAGTGACCCCATTTTCTTGAAAGAAAGTCGTAGTCTGGCGGGGGGTGTGAACTGCTGCATAATCCTGCTGAAAAATCCATCCATCACCACACAGACGAGGACCCTCTGCTGACAAAGATGATCTTTGCAGCATTCCGACGTAACCAGCAGCTGTTTGACGACCCTGCACCTCCAGAAGCTCCATGGTTCCTCCTTAGGAAAATGCGCCTCGTACCATAACGGAGCCTCTACCACTATGGCGCGTGGAAAACATTTCAGGAGGGATTTCTTTGTCATGCCAGTACCTTTGGAAGCCATCAGGGCCATCCATATTGAATTTTTTCTCACCAGAAAACAAAACTTGAGACCACTTCTCAACGCCCCATGTTTGGTGCTCACGAGCAAACTGTAAACGGGCCACTCTGTGACGTTGAAGCAACCGAGGACCTTGTAGACGCTTTTTGTTCTTCATGCCATTTTGTCGTAAGTGCCGCCTGATCGTTAATGCAATGCAATCAGCATCTGTGAGGGCCTTAATTTGCTTGGAAGACCGTCCTCTGTCTTGAGAAACCACCCGTTTAATTCTCCTACTCAATGCAGGTGAAATTTTTTTCGGCCCACCACTAGATTTAACTGTTCCATAATTCTCTGGGTCCTTTAGGAAGTTGCAAATTACAGTTTTACTGCGGTGAATCTCAGCTGTGATTGCGCGTTGCGACAAGCCTTGCCTATGCAGTTCGACAATTCGACCACGTTCAAATTCGTAAAGTTTGCTTGCTTTTGGCATGCTGAAACCTTTACGCTATCAGTGCCAACCTGTAACTAATCTAAGATGCCGGAAATTACCCTTAAACTGAACTTTTTTTACCCTGGTATTAGAATTATGATCAAATGAAAAAGTTATTATTCAGTAAAAGTAATGATTTCTTAATAAATTGGTACAATTGTTTTTTTTGTCTTTTTCACCTTTTACCTTTAGTAATTACTGATCCCTAGTAGAATGCATTTAATTATTTATCACTGAAAAGTTGGCATTTTTCTAAATTTTCAAGTGGTTTTACACTTTTGATTAGGAGTGTACATTTCACAGAGGTACGCCAAATTCAAGCCTGTCTAAATCTATGTCGGAGACCAAGTTTCTGCCATCAATCATTGGAAATGGAAGGCTATAATGAAAGGTCATAATATTGATTTCAAAATTAATCATACTATGACGGCAGTTAGAAACATCTCGTTCTATGTAAATTTTAAGAGAAACTGTACCTTTTGACAGGATATTCTTCGTACTGAATTTTAGTCCATGAAAGATAGTTCGACCAAGAGCAAGACGGATAAAATTCATTCGCGCAATATATTTAATCTAAATTCTCTACAATTAAGTGTAGCAGCTCCTCACACCTTAACTCCATTGGCTAACGTCTGTACACAAAAAGCTAACCTCTTTACACAAAGAGCTAACATCTGTACACAAAGAGCTAACATCTGTACTCAAAGAGCTAACGTCTGTACACAAAGAGTTAATGTCTGTAAACAAAGAGCTAACATCTGTACACAAAGAGCTAACATCTGTACACAAAGAGCAAACATCTGTACACAAAGAACTAACGTCTGTACACAAAGAGTTAACGTCTGTGCACAAAGAGCTAACATCTGTACACAAAGAACTAACGCCTGTACACAAAGAGCTAACATCTGTACACAAAGAGCTAACATCTGTACACAAAGAACTAATGTCTGTACACAAAGAGCAAAAATTCTTTCGAATTCTCTGATCTAGAAATTTGTCTATTTCATGCTCAAATTAGCGCAATAAAGCCATTCATTAAATTTAATTGTTTTCGCGCCAAGATCATTATGTTTCCTTGAATATTTTGCAACAAGATTCTACTTTTAGCAGTAAAAATATATTTCCACGTGCCAGCGACTGTTATGTACCTTGAGTCATTTAACTCAGATGCCACGTCGCTCCAACACGACCAGAGCGAAGAACAAAGCTAATGTATAACTTTCACGAAAGCTCACACGGTTTCGAACTCCACAGGTAAAATAAATATTTGAGAAGAGACTCCTATTCAACGAACATTTGATCACGGAGTTATTTATATTCAACACCGACTTGTGCGCTTTCTGTGGTTGCAAACCAGCTATTTGCTCAACAATTTATTGTCATGTTATCGCTCTGTGTCCCTTCATTATCGATCGTAAATAACCTGACAAGATATCTGGTATTCATGTTAAACGATAAAAACGCTAATTTATTTGAATGAGCAATACTAACTGTTTGGTGTTGTGAAAGACAGAATATTTTGTACTGAAAGATTATAAGGAAACTTTTGGAACATTCTTCACAAATCATAGTAGAAAATTCAAGATAAAACTCCCTGTCTTGTTAACAAGATTTTTGAAGATTCATTTCTTATTTAATAATCGTATATGTGAACTTTTCTTGTTCAGAAATATGTCAAACAGCACGAAATTTCATACCTTTTTAATTTATGAAACAAAATTTGGCTTAGGTAAAGAAGTCATGTTTCTGAGTCCTAGTATACGGTTATCACGAAGAAGATTCAATGGGCATGATTCATGAACCAAACCGTTCAGTTGAGAGATTCTAAATTAATTTAGGTTGATTTAGCAAAACTGATTGCATCTGTCTCACATGAAAGAAGGATTAAAATAGTTTTCGTTTCATCTGAAGTTATTCAAGAAAACAAATACTTTTGACGTTACAAATTCCAGGCTTCTAGAGTACAATTTATCCCAGAAGCGTTTCAAAATCGACAAATTTATTATTGTTTAAGCTAATTGTGATTAAAATTTATCACAGAGCAAACATCGTAATAGATTTTTAGAAACATTGATCGTGAAACAGGTCTAGAAAAACTGAATAGTGTTGGAGTAAAATTAAACGATGCGCGAAATTTTGATTAAATTCGAAATATACACATGCACAAATTTCAGTTCATATCACTAGAAACTGAAGATTTAAAAAAAAATTATAGCTGCTTTAGATAATTTAAAAACAGTTATGAAAAACTGAATAATTGGCATTTTAGAAAAAAATTTCTACAGTACTTCTTAAAAATACATAGCACTTTTGGACTTTAGTACTCATTTTAGAAATGCTTCTCAATTATTATTTGTGCGCTATTTGGCTACCCTTCAATACATTTTAGAAGACTGAAATAAATGGTATTTTTTCATATCTGAACCATTAACTTACACATGCGTAATGTGCATAATTCAAACGTATCATTGAAACGCAAACGTGCTACTTTATTTGGGTGTATGAAAATGTTTTCCACTATCTAAAACAAATACAATAAGTAAGATGCAGATATGAATTTGAATTTCGATTACCAAATAACAGAAAAATTTTAGTGCAGGAGTATTGCAAATAGTTACACTGAAATTTTTAATTCGGCTGTTCACTCTCAAGTGGACACCAAAATGAAAATATTCCATTCATTTGAAATCAAAACATCTTTCGTAAATGTTTCGCTATTATTTTTCATTAATTTTCTTCGTGCAAAATTATTGATTTTTATGAATGAATCTTACAATTAAATTGCAGTTATAATTAAAAACTAGAAACACTGGGAAGGAATCGTTAATCTAACTGACTCTCTTGCAACAAATGCAGTGTAAAATTGTACACCAAAATTGTACACAGTTTGTGGCATACTCTAGCAAGAGTGAGCTAAGCTTGGTGGTCTCCTAATATGGTGAATTGGAAGCTAGGTATTTCCCGAGGAGTTCGAAAAAATCCGAATTTTAATTTGTTAGAAATGTTCCAAGGGTTCTAAAACTGTCTTTGTTTTTGTTCTAGCATCAAAACTGAAGGAGGAGTTCCAATCTGAAATATCAATAAAAATATACCAAAAACACATTTTTCGTCAAAAAAAAAAAAAAACTAAGGCCTAAATCGAAAAAATGACATGAGGAAAAAAGGTTTACTTTCACAAAAGACATATACTGGCCAATTTTCAAACGAATCGGACAAAAAAAGGTCTCAAACCCGGACGGTCTCCTAAAAGCCCAACAACCAACTGTTGGATTTTCCAATGGGTAAAACTAGAATTTTTCACATAAGTACGCTGAGGCCAGGGCAGTATATTTCAATACCATTGAAACACTTCATTAAACTGCAACGATAAAACCAACTTTAAATCAGAACACATCTTAACAGTTAGTCGAATATATAGATGCCATTTTTCATATATATATATAACCATTTTTCAGCCCTTCACTGCGCTTAAATTCCCAGCGTTTACAAAACTTCGATGATTATTACTCATAGATAATTACTCTAATATTTCTTACTAGCTAAATTTCAAATATCAAAAAAGGATTACAACCTTCCCGTAGGAACATTAAAATTTTGTTGAATGATCGACGTTCTCAAGTCATCAGTTAAATAGTGAAAAATTCTTATTCGAATTTAATTTAGACTAAGTTATAGTTTTTTCATTAAAGGCAAAAATAAAATATCTATCAGTCATTAAATCCCAAATACGCCAGCAACCTTGATTTATAAAAGCGCTATGAAATTTTATGTCAAGTTTGTTTACGTGTTAAAATAAGGAAAATGTGATTTTTTCTTAGACGAATATATCATTTCTTGGAGTTACGTAGAATCGCAAAATGGGCAAGTTTCGTTCATGATGAATTGGCGTTAAATATTCGTTATTAATAGTTTAAATTAAAGCAAACGGGTCATATTAAGTTTTTTTATGAGTTACATTTAAATTGAGAGTTATTTATTTTCAATCTACTAAAAAAATGTGTGTTTTTCAAATGTCGAAAAAAATTCATAAAAATTCCTCAATGAGCCATGAATATCTATGTATGTAGTATTAGTATGCTCATGCGATACATATCTTCAAATTCTTCATATCGCAAATAACGTAGATCAAAAAAAGAAACTATTTCACTGATATATATTAGCTTGAGTACTTTAATGCTTTTGGTGTTGCTGAATCATCATCAAAGCTGCCTCATCGGACGTTCAATCCTCCAAAAGACTTGCACTTACTTTTTTCAAATTAATCTCAACTGCGGATTCCGCTCAGCAACCCTACCTGTGTCGAAAGGTGATACATAGTTTCGTGGTCTATTTCTATGAAGAAATTATCAAATTCAGGAAATGCTCATATCTTCACCATTTATTTTTCTATGGATGTTTTAGTAATTTACGTCACCCTTATATGATCATCGCACAGCTAGAGCTCATAGTTTACCTTGTTTGTGGTGCACACACTCCTTTTACATTTATGTATAAGCTTAACCCACTTATTACCAGGATATTTCAATTTATAATTTTTATACCCTAATGTAGTTAAATGTATTGATCTTGTAAAAAAATTTTCAAAACGTTTAGTTTAGAATTTCTCCAAATTAGTTTAGAATTTTTTGAAACATCTGTTAAATTAAATACTCATTTCAAACGCGATATATTTTTCGATTTTTGTTTTAATTATCAAGTTTCAATATCAGTAAATGCAGGAAACTTCTAAAATTGCGTCCCAATAACAGCTTCACTACAAAACGCTCCGTGGAAGATCAAGTAATTGTGATAATTTATTAAAGCCGTTTTCTTGATTAATTAATTTGACGGTTCATAAAAATGTTGTGACCCTAAATTTGAGACCAGGCCCTGTTTACAACTCCCTGCTGCCCTGTGTTGGGACAAAGATATGTGAACGCAGGCCGTTTCAAGCTTTACTAATTACACAGTGGACTGAAGAAAACTGGAACTCATTTCTTAGGCTTTTACTTCTATAAACTTTTATGTTTGAAATTTTTATTCATTGATGACAGCTTGCAATCATACGATAAAATTCGCTTAATAAAGGCTTACACCCAGAACTCGAATAGGCAAAAGCGCTTCAAGACTTAAGGCTACAATAAGATATTGGATGAGTTTCATTAACGAACAATATTGGATTCGTTACAAGAAATATGTTCAAAACTTTTTCAATTGAATAAAAACTCTTGCAAGAGAATTTGGGGCACAAGAAAACATAACATCAGAATGCAATTAAACATTAAAACTTTTAGTTGAATCACTCTTTGTCGTTTTCAATCTGAAACATAATGTAATCACATAGGCGTATGAAAAAATATCATTAATACTGAGCTCCAGATGTTGGTCAGATACCTTTGTGTGACTTAAAAACATTTGCATTAGCAAATAAAAATAAAACGCGAATTTAAATGAACTTGTAAGTCAAATTGAATGATTAATTTACTTCTGTTCCCATAGTTCATTCTAAATTTACACAAAGAAACTAGAGTTTGTAGTGCTGATCGAATGTCTCCAACATACAGTAAAAATGCTCCTATGACTTTTTATTGTCGCTATCCGGAAGCGAAACCTCCTTTATTCTTTCTTCTCTCACAAAATAACTCAAAAATTAAATTTTCATAAGGTAGGGAATCTCACGTGTAAGATATAAAGGAAAACCTATGTTACCATGTATATTTTTATTATTCTTCACCGCCAACGTTTCAGAATATCAGAATTTCATCTGCAGCGCTGAACCATAAAACAAAATAAAAGATAAAACTTAGAATGCACAGAAAGCGTTAATAAATAAATAACATCTATTAAAACATAGAGCCTATTTTTAATTCAAACACAGGTAGAACTGAGACACTTCCTCGATCATTGGCTTACCTGCTCACTCATGCACAAGCACATACAATCAATCATACATTTACTCATAGAAAACTTACATACTCAGCCTCAGTAACGTGGAGCCTAATACTTATTCAAACTCCAATTGAACTGACACATACTCTCATTGGCTTACGTACACACCTACGCACAGGAACATATAGTCATGCATTTACTCATAGAAACCTTACATACACAGGAGCTCGCAAGCACATATAGAAATAAGGCAGTAGCTTGACGTATACATGACTGTTTTCGAGTCTTTATTTAAAACAAGCTCATGAGGTGTAATGAATAAAGATTCAAAAATCCTAAAATTTTGTTCATTACTTGCGGTACACGGAGAAAAAAAATTATTTATTTTTGAGATGATGATTGGAATTACAAAAATGGACTGGAATTACTGAATGAAAAGGAGAATAAAGTAGGCGACCAGTTCGTTGGGAAATTTCTGAATGTTGGCTTCGTGTAATAAATTGTTGAAGTTTGGTACTAACAACATAAGCCTGCATGCAGCAATCCCAATTATAGAAATTGGCACAGTCACTTCACTGGCACTCCACCCGTCGTTCTCTCCTCCTAAAAAATGAACATATTTGAAAATCATTTCAACAAAACACTTAGATTTCAACTGAAGTAAAAAACCTACTGATGAGAGACGACTTCTGTTTTTGATTCTGAATACAAGTAACCCAAATATGGTAGTTTTATGTACGTACATTATCTGCTTTGCTGAAAGTGCCAGAAAGGCACAATATTTTTATCTAAAGATTTTCGGATGGAATAGTCAATGATAAATGTAGGATACCTTTTGTTAACCAATAATTTTATTATAAATTCAGGGATGGGGTTTTTGATATGTCCCCAAACTCAATGAACAAGAGGAAATGCGGACCGTTTAGCAGTCCTGGCCGTAGTTGGATAAGCTCTTGCGGCTAATTTTTGAGAGCCTCTTACGGTTGTATCACCACCTCTCCAGCCTTGCTTCGGCTGTAATAATTTTCAGATCACCGATAGTCGGCGGAAGGTAAGGTTTTCAATAAGATACTCGTATTAGAGCGTTAGTTTAATTATCTCACGAAGATTTCACATTTAGAAGCGTAAATTACCACAGATTCAATTGGAGAATTCTCTCCAAATTTTCCAGCGCGAATCACCGGACAGATAAGGCGGCTCGTATTGTGGATACCTAGTCTTTATAACACCGATTTAAATAATTTACATTCTTTTGGCAAAATATAAGTAGAGTACAACTATTGCATATGTAGGATGATTTGCTCGCTACACAGAAATCTATGCCACACACATCACTCATATTTTATAATTCTTAAACTACTTAAAATTAGTCATCTCGAACACGGAACATCTAAGCGCTGGGTGACAACGTATATTATCTGCTTTGCTAGAAGTGCCAGAAAAAGCACAATATTTTTATCTAAAGATTTTCGGATAGAATTGTCAGTGATAAATGCAGGATACTTATTGTTAATCATTAATTTAATTATAAATTCAATATCATGGTGAAATATTTTATAAGTGCTAGATATGTGATATAAACGGTGAAGTAACTATTTATACCATATATGCCATATCCCTCACAAATGCGACTGAAATAGTTCGTACCAAGACCAGTGAATGTTGGCTTCCTGTAGACAGAGGTGATGAGCATGCAGAGTGACTCCAGGCTCATTCATTATTTTACCATGGGAATGGACAAAATTGTTGTCAACTGACCCCGATAATCGAATTGACCTCGATAATCGATGCGGCCAGAGCTTTGTTACTTGCAAACTATTCGATTGTTGTTGCGCTGAGTAGCCGGTTGAATAATATTAAATAGCAACGTTTTCCAGAAATTCGAGCACTCAGGGCGGGAAGGTACCTCCTAGACTCATCGTCAAGGCCGTTGTTGGCAAAGTGAACTGAACTTTTCGAAAATAGCACGATTCCAGACGCCATGCAGGAAGTGGCTGTGCCGCAGGTGGTAGCCAAGCACCCAACATTGTCTGAATATGCACAACTTTTCTGTGAATGAAATCTTTTTGCGGAGGTGATTGTTTTAATTGGATGAGATAGAGATCTCTTGAGTGCAAACACTGGGCAGGTAAAAGCTCCGCCTATCGACAAGAATTTTTTCAGGATTTGTCACGGATAGGTCAACCTTCCCTGAGAATTGTAGGGCTGGATGTAGGAAATTCACAACGTAATAAACGAGAATCGAATGAGCTTGGGAAGGACTTCAGAGCCAAAGCTATTTTTCTCTAAAATGCTTAGTATTTAGGCGGCAAAATAGCGAAAAGCATTTGGGACTGTCAGTGAACGGGGAAAATTTCCTCTATAAAATTCACAGTTATCTTTGCGTGACTCAGGATGGTAACAGCGAAACTCTATTGGCTTTTCAGCTCGAAGATCAAGAAGTGATCGACAACGGACATGCAGTTTATCGTTGCGTGTTTACCACTTTGCAACGCTTGAAAAGGAAGGAGCCATACAAGTTGAAGCAATGCCTGACATTGATACGGACCACCATTGAGCCATCAAAGTTCCCTAGTGATGGCTTGGTGTATAGACACCAATAAATTTTCTCATAAAGACCTACATCGGAAAGAAATCATCTACGCGGAGGTGTGCTTAGTTAGTTATCAATTCTCTGTTATGTCCATTAGGCTTTGAATCCCCAGTCGTCCTGAGGGCAGATTGAATTCACAGTGTATCTTATTTGAAAATGAGAGCAGGATTTTGGTTTTGATGATGCTTTGACGACGGTGTTCACATTGAGAATTGAAACAGCTGATTGTAGACAATAAAAGACTTAATTGGACGGAGTATCTTAACCAAGGATTTCCAATTTTGGTTGGTTTGATAGGTTTACTATTGCAAAGCTTTTTGTTTTCTGACACATTCAAAGATGTTATCGGCCACGCCATGTATCTAGATTTTACTGATTGTAATAGACAGGTTTCGGTTTCGTTTATCACGTTACCAAGACCGAGGGAGACAGTAAGGTTTCCCTTTGAGGAGCAACATCCACTCCTAGAATAGAATTGTGCGCATTCACAACATTAGTCAGCCAGAGCCTGATTTTGTGTCAGTGGCCAGAGTAGCCCAGCCGATTTGGCCACTCAACCCTAGTCCTCCATAGAACTTCACAGCTTTTCCTAGTTCACTGCGAATCCTTTATTAGGAGTAAATCCGTTCAGAACTTCAGTTCCGATGTTCATGATCAACCTCAGGGTATGAAAGAAAATTTTTTTTATTCCTCCGTGCGGTTACTAGGAGTCGATTTTCGAAGAGTTACTGAATTTCTCGTTCTATTTGTGAGATGTTTGCTGGACTGGGTAAGGCAGAGACTTGGTGTGTACCTTTCTGAGAGGAGCCCTCAGCCTAGTTTTTAGACTAGTGTGTTTACCCTAATTTCACACGTGCATATGAAACACAATTTCCAATATTTTGAGGCTGCGACATATATGGTCGATTTACGCGTGAAACATAAGTCGTTATCATAATCTCTCTTCATTGATATATACTGAGGTTTAAGAGCAGTCAGAAAACTGGCTTGTGATGGTATTCCAATGGCATCAAATTACGCTGGGTACCATTTGTACCGCTGGGTTTTTTCATTCAAATTATTCATTCGCAAAAGATTGAGAGGAACGTGCGAGGCTCAAATTATGACAGATTTGTATATTGATAGAATCGTTTCGACGCCTCCGGTTGTTAACGGGGAGTGTAATGTAATGGGTCACTGGATGTCGAGGAAAGGTCATACTCCAACGTGTAATTGTGTCCTTTAAAAAAACGATCTATGTTTTCGTTCCTTTTCAAAAACTCTTGAAAGATCGTACGTTTTCATTCTTTCTAGACCTATAATAATTCATTTTTGCAAAAGTCTTTAATTATAATGTACATAATTTCGTAGATTTTTAAATGTAAACGTTTATGACGCACGTTTCAAGTTCTGCAATTACGACTAATGTGAACGAGTAACTTGAAGAGAACACCATAGGCTACCTTATGTTAGGTTATGAAAATCTTTAACAACTTCTTCGTTTTCAGTTGAGTTAGTGAACAACAATCTCATTGCATCAGCACAGTCTGTCTGTCTTCTTATTAAGCCTTGATTGGCAATGCTGCTTCTAAGTTGTGTTGTTACAGTGGTATAACACAAGAAAGAATTCCACCACCGACCACTGTCATTGAGGGTGGGGAACGAAGCTAAATTTTCTTTTACCAGAACGACGACGGTCTTTTCAGTTGATAAGATCATAGCAAAATTCCCTTGGCGTTCGTACGACCAGCCAAATAACGTAACTCACTGCATGCTGCGTGAGTGGAAACGGTTGGTAGCTATTACGGTACCGTCCTTTTGTGTAAAATAGTTGGAGCTATTGCTACCGGCACAAAATGTTGCGGGAAAAACAGAATCTAAGTGTTTTCCGACACATTCCTTTTATGGAAAATCCGTGGTCGAGAATTCGTTCAATGACCTCAATTTTGGCTTTTTTAAAGCTTGATTTTGCAACACTCATGACAGAAAAGGGAATATATTTTCTAAGCTAAGGGAATAAAAAGAGGTTTGAAGCAATCTTTTATTTTCCAATTATGCATATTGTCGAGCAAGAATACATTTCGAATTTACTTCAGCATGGATAGGTCTCACTGTCATGTATCATTATTACCAAAAAACCAACATTGATTCTAGTAATTTGAAATTAAAGTGAAAATCATGCGATTGGCAAACGATACCTACCAAACGTACTGATCAACGGCGTTGGAATTCGTAACTGTCAAATTTTGAAGTTTTATCCATATAACAACTCGAACTCCCAACGATCCGAGCTGCTGGGCACTTGCACACAGAGGCTTTCACTCTGACTCATTACACATCGGCAACTCATCTTGTGCTTGGCAAACTACAGAAACCGTGTCCGAGTCACCAGCTAGTTCAAGTTTCATATTATCATTCAAGACGACGAACCCCGGACTTGGGGGGGTTGCACCACCTTCCCATTCATCGGAACTCACCGCTACTCTGCCAGGGAAATGATAAAAAAAGCCGTCGTTTTCGTGTCGGACGTTCACCAAGGTTTTTAAAGTTGAAGTATCTGCAAAAAGAATGTTGTTGAAACTGAAGTGGTTAACGATTGAGTAGGAACAAAATCAGGAACTGTCCACGATTAGTTATAAAATATGTAGCAAAAATATCGACTCAATACGCGTAACATCGGCACACTTCTATAACGCAATGATTTTTGAATTGCATGTGAGAAGCTTAGCCCATACTGACCACTGATTGTGACGCATTAATACCGACTTCTGTGATTAATTAACTTGACCGGCAGTTATGCTTTCCACTTACATAAGGGAATTGGCTGGACTTTAATACCGACTTTTGTGATTAATTAACTTGACTGGCAGTTATGCTTTCCACATACATAAGTGAATTGGCTGGACATTCATTCTAATAAGCGAAAGGCTTCAGGTGAGCCTACTGACGATTTATTGTCATGTTCAAATCCTTCTTAGACACCTAATCGTCAAATGTTGAGCTGGAGAAATTAAAATGAGGTGTTTGTAACCGACGATTCATACGTAAAGTATGACGATGAATCATACGATTCATCTTCTGCCCTTAAAGGCCATCCGGGAATCTATTAATCTACAAATTTTGAAACAGACGCAGGACACGAGTTTGGTAGAATCACATCGAAAATACCTTCACAAAAAAGTTTCGATGGAGATACTCTTACCATCCAAAGCGTAAAATTCCTCGAATCGGGTTCTCTCGTCACCAGGCACAACGTTTGGCAGCATCATTCCCAGGAAATGGCAGTAGCGATCCGCTTCACAAGGAGAATCAAAATCTTTCAATGGGTGGAAACACGGGGTCGTTTCAGTGGAGCAGCATTCTACAATTTCACTTGGGAGCGAGTCCGGATCCACATCATTATCATCTGCAGTAAGAATTTGTTAAGAAATTGATACCGTGTGTTAATCTATTGACGAATGACGAAAAATTTGCATCTTAAAGAAAGTCAGTCAGTTTAAGGTGCCAGGACCCCCATGGTAATATTAACCTTTGCCGAAAAAATTTTTTGGGAGACGTCATGCTAATTAGGTGATCAGAAAGCTAACTCAATAAAATTTACTCCACATTCACAGCTTGATAAATGTTATGGATCTATCAGGGACTATGTTATACTAAAATTGGCTGAGTAGTGCGATAGCTAAAAAATGTCGAAAAAAGCTACGTATAGTGGTAATTGACAGTATATGTAGCATAAAATGATGAAATTTTGAGACGAGCCCTATTTAAAAACGAATAAAAGTAATTTAATACCAAGAGTGACGTATCAGTTGGCTGAGAATATTTGAATTTATTAACAAGTACATTCAGCACTCCATTGTGAAAGTAGTGCAAAGTGAAGGGAGTCGGTTAAGGAGAGGAACTTGACACCAAAGCATGGCGACTCCATTAAATCATGAAAATACAATGCCATGATTATTTTAAATCAGTTCACATTATCAGATTATCATTAAAATTGAATTATACAAATTTCTCAGTAGAGGTAAGATGATTATTTTTACTGCCATGACGTTAAATTGCTTACAAAACTTGAGACGAATGAGGATTAAGGATTATACAAACGTCTTAGATATGCATGTATAACAGAAAGCGTACCCTCAAGTTGACGGAACATGACATCACAGTACCCAGTTCAAAAAAGCATCTTATGTGGACTTTTCTACATGCCTAGTTTTTTCACCAGCATTCAAGAAGCACTGCAGTGGTTCATGGATGCGGTATCGATATGATATGGGACTTGAGTAACGGGAACGAGTTGCTGGGTAAAATGATATTGTTACTTTTGTCTGTGAGGGTTCCAGCACTGTCGCAATTTAATTCGCATCGCCACGAGAAGTACTGGTGTTCTGGTTCTGCCGCTCCGAGCGAAGTAAAGCAAATATCAACTGTAGGAAAAGAAAAAACTCTTGCAGCTCAATGTTGGTAAAACATATTGCATCAAATTTTGTAAACGAACTAGAACTGTAAGGCGAGAAATATTTCAATCGATGAACGTTCAATAAAACCATTGTGGGAATTCCTGTCTCGTGTGTGATGGTCTACAATCAATGATTTAAGCAGGAATGATTTCCAACAGTCAACGTCAGGGCATAAAAAACTGGGGAAGATATTTGTCAAACATTATTGTAAAATCTCATGATGAATTTTGAATGTGCGACTATTTTTGTTCTACATATGCACAAGTTAGCTTAACCAAGTTCATTAACAGAGTAACAGGGCAGTTGTCTGTCCCGTTTGAACTAGACTTAGCAAGCTAGAAGAATAGTATTATAGGTTCCTAAATAATACAATGAAAAAATTTACTGGGATCAATGATGAAAACCTCTTCACCGTCGCAGGAGGTGCTTTTTGGATTGTAGACGCCTTCAGTAGCGAGCGAACACACACCATTTGAGTGCTTGAACATCAGTGACCCTGGAAATAAATTATATTGTAGTTCGCACTGATAGGAAAAGATTTCAAAATTTAATGAAGAGGTATTTACAAAATGTTTAGACAACTGCACGAAAAAAGCTACTGCTTGTCTCGCAGTTTGCTCTGGAAAGAATTACATGCTATTCTATCATTCGATAATAGAGTGCTGGTCCTAAACGAACAAAATTATAACTATCAAATTGTTTTTTTGATGTCTGCAAATAATTTGGCTGCAGAAAAAAACGCTGAATGTAATTATACGAAAATTATTGCACTGTGAATCATGAATGTGCATTGCCTTGACGAATGGATCCTTGAGCCGAGAGTGTTCCGCCGCATAATTTTCTCTATTGCGCTACTACAGTGCGTATTACAACGTAAGTTTACTGTTTCGTGGCTGTAGATCAAGTTGTGTTATGATATATTCTCAAATAAAAATGAGCTTTGAGCCAATGCGTAAAAACTATATTGCTCACTTGCAATTGACTGCATAATAGGAGTGCTTACCCTGGGGAGTTCGTGGCTTGCTCACTTGTGTAGGCTTAGACCTGTCGCTATCTTGTGACAGGCTGCAAACTCAGGATATTAGACTTACAATATCGGTTTCAAAGATTTATAATTTTCGGTCTCCTTATTTGTCCTCTCATGAATCATATAAGGAATTTAAGAATTTCTATCCGTATTGCATTATTTTTGGTGACGAAAGTTGCGTGATACTTTTTCAGTAGTTGTGCAAAGCTAGGACATGGCCGTAATAGTTGCATAGTTAAACAAGGCTAAAATAACACCAAGTCGTGTCACCTACTCCAGCCTGGAATCCTAGGATATTCTGGACCCAACTCACTGAACCTGAGCCCCATCTAGTTCTTCTGGTGTCCAAGGTTCCACTTCAGACTGCTAGTCAACCTCTGGCACCATTTCAAGATCGCCTTCAAAAACCCAGTCACTCAGTACTAAGTTGTGACTAAAGCGCTTGGTTGGCCTTGTTTTGGTGAATTATAAACCAGATAATCGCCCCTTTTACCTGCGTCCCTCGAATAGGACGGTGAGCAACGATCACTGGACTTTCTGACAAGAGGTATAAAAAGTGGCATATTCTCAACCAGATAACAATTCACAATCAACTCCTGACCTGCTTCGTAGGCCTTGAAGGCACATGCGATTATGTCGCCCTCTGCTTCAACGTCCTCCCAAGTCACTTCTGCGTCGCTGTTGATGAGGTACCGAACGTACTCCTTACCGTCATCGACTTCAATAGCTTGCAGAATGGCCTCGACCGTATTTAACTCGGCGAAGCAGCTTGAGAACAGATGCCCCTTCGAATCATACAGTAGGTTGAACTGCAATTAGAAATGGGATCCCATTCGGTGAATTGCTCGGGGTCATGAACGGAAATTTTTACCCTTGATCGCTGCGAAAGACGTAATAACTTCATGTCAGGTAAAGGCGTTTGCAACGTAGTCGCCTAGCGCTTCAGGCTAGCGAGGTAGAGGACAGGCATCATGAAGAAGAGAAGGCATTTTCGGTGCCAGGATGGGGCCTCATGAAGGGAAAATAATCATACAAAGATATAGGCCCCTTTCCTGTTGAATCAAGTGATAGCAAAAAAGTAAAACAGAATTGACATATAAGCTGCGAATTCACGGAAAAATTGCTTCCTAGTTCTTATCAAATGAGAAAAATTTCATAATGTCGAATACACGAGTTTTATAAATTCAAAAACTAAACTGGCATTGAAAGTGTCTTTCACATAACCACTCTACGGTCGAATTCTTTTCACTTTACTTTCAATCGTCGTAGCCAATTGCTTGTTCCTATCGTGGGCATTAAGACTTTCTCAGCATATTGTTTATATCATCTGAAAAATATGCATTTAATGCTCAATATTAAACAGAGATAGATAAATAATACAAGTGCTCGGCGGAAGTACCATGTAAATTCTTAAAATAACAATTACAATCTATGATTTTTACCGGCCCTGTGAACTTATTTTATTTCTCAGCTTGGAAAATTTACTTCTTCAGCAGAAAACCTAATATTGAAAAATCTTGGAATTCTTCAATCGTGTTTCATGGGGAAATAATACTTGAATGAAATTCTGCAAAGAAGGAAAATTATTACTGTTAAACTGTATTGCCAAACAATGAGGAATTTCGCTTACTTTTCCATCATGGTAAAGTAGCACATTTCAAATTAATAATTTTCTTTCTTTGTTGAATATCATTGAAGTAATATTTGTCAAAGAAATACCCTTCAAGAAAGCCATCATTTCATACATGAGAATCATATTGGTTTGGGATAATCAACTGAGTGTGATAAACTTCTTTAACACATTTCAAAGAACTCTAACTTGACTTGCTTTTTTCAGCGTGTGAGAATAAATAGGATAAATTTCATGAGCTACAACACCAGAAAATCATAATTCGGTATTTGAGAATCATTAATGGTCGGCGCTTACCTCAGAGAAAGTATATTCATCTTGCCTGGCTCCTGGAACGGACTGGGTTGCATCCTGGAAAAAAGATAAAAATTAATCATCAGAATCGCAATCGCTAATATTAATGGAATTATTTTAATTATGGAAAGCATGGAAGATACCAAGTAGAAGGGGAAGATTTATTAACATCCAAAAATAAACGTTCAGTTATCTGATCCTGGAAAAAACAAAGTCAATGCAAAATCGTTTATAAACGTTGAAAGGGCATGCAGTCGAATTTTCCTCGACTCCGGTTCGTTGATCCCTTCTTCTTCCCCACACTTTGCACAAACAAAGTGTTCAATTACATAGTCGGTACAAAGTTCAAATTTTTTATGAGAAGTTTTGTTAGCCATAAAATTATCACACTGTTTTTGAAGAAATATTCCTGGGGATTGTGAATGAAGAATAAGCGTCAAATTTCCATCTATTAAATTTACATATCATCATGAGTAAATGTACGGGAAATTCATTAATTCACGAATTTGAGGGTAGAAATTCATGATAGTTCCACAATAAAAATAAAATCGGCCATAACAGGAAAACTAATTTGATCGGGGAAATCTCAGCAAGGTTTCCGTCACAGTCTTACGTTCCGTACATTTGATTCTTAGAGCAAAATAAATTCAAGACTGTATTTGAAGGAAGAACATGAGTTTTCTCAAAAGAGTTTCAGGTACATAAAGTCATATTATAAAAATTTAAAAAAAAATATTTCAAAAACCCTCTGAACATTCCTGTTCATAACATCGTTTATGGAATTTCATATAAATCATTAATTCAAATAAAACACGCCGAATCCAACCCAGTTGGTTGCATTGAGAAAACTTTTATGGAAAACAAGAACAATGGAAAATCCTTTCGGCGATGGTGTATGCCGAATTCTACAAAAAAAAAAAACTGAAACTGAAGACATTGCTCATATTGGCATATTTTCTCCTGAAACTATGCCGAGGTTGTCGTTCGCATAATAAAACACAAAAATTTACAAAAAATATTCAAAATTACAAAGCACACGCGTGAAATCATTGGTAAACATACGTTTATAAGTCTTTGAAATGATGAAAGTCGCTCGTATCATTTTTATGGCAAAGACCCAAAAAACCACTGGTTTTAAAAATCATAACAGTCGACCAACTTGTTGCGCATTCTTGTGCAAGACAGGCAAAAAAGACTCTTACCTTAGCAAGTGCAACGGACAGTAGGCCGAAACAAATGCAAAGTTTCCAACCGCGAGTTTCCATGTTTAAGAAAGTCTTCTGATGTTCACCGCAGACGACCGGCGCACGAACTGAACTGGACGCTCGCGCTTACCCATCCTTAACGACTGTGGCACAGATGTTATGGCGCATGAACCAAGGACAGCGTTGTGCAAGGCGTGGTTCGAATGGTGAATTTGAGAAGATGATGCAATACTAAACAAGAATTGCGAAGACTAAGTTTCTGTCAACAGTCATTGGAAGTGAAAAACCTTAATGCAAGCTAAATATATTTTTTCAAAAAATATTCATATGATGACGGTAGTTAAAAACGTCTGGTTCTATTTAAATTTTAAGAAAAACTGTAACTTTTGACGGCAGTTGCTTTTTTCATTAGTATCAAAAAGTTCCACTATCATTTTTATACAATTTTCTCAAACATTGGCAGAGTGTGACTTGAATCATAATTTATATTTATATTTTGAAATATTAGTAGAACGAGACGTTACCGCTCCCATTATTTTGCAAATTTTGAGTGAGAGCATTACATCTGCAAGTGTCTAAGTGCAAATGTCATAGTGTAGGCATAAACACGTTATTTCCTCGCTATACATTGTATACAATCCTAGATTTTTACATTATTCGAAATGTTGTCAGGCTCAGAAGATTCCCTGATAAGTTAAATACTCGTTCCTGAGTTTGAGTTTGACTAAAATCATGATAATCAGTTTGGTCGAGCGCTCTGTTTTCCATTCGTTTTCTACCCTGATGTCGCATGCATTCTTTCTGCGAGTGAAACGTGAACTGCATTTGTTTCATCGCCAGCCACATCTCCTGCTAGCGCTGCCATTTTCTCCTTATTTAATGCCGGTTCTTTAAAGAAATTTCCTCACGAGTCTCTCACAAGCATCTTCTATTCTTTTATTACACAATATACAAGCACATAGTCACATGACACAAGCACGCGAACCCACACCTCAAAGTTTGGTTCAGTTAAGTCGAACCTTTTGTTGTGTTCTCCGCAGAAAAAATATGATATTCGTAATTTTATTTTGAGCAATGGAGGATATTTGTACAGTTTTTCAAAAAAATATGTGCCGAGGTACAGATAAAGTTTGAATATAAAACTGGTGCCTTGTACATGAAAGGACAAAACGAACAAAATTTTGCATTCATGTAGTTAACACAAATAACTTCCACGAAAAATTCCTTCATATATTCCCAAGTTCAGTTCTGAAGTAATAAATAAAAATTTCAGAGTCCTAAAAATAGTATTTTTTCACCGTATGTAAGTGGTTTTAATTATCAGAAATTATTGACCTTACGAATACCTACTACGGGGAAAAAAAATATTTTTACGCACGCTGCTTACGAGCTCTGAAATGCATTTACTTACCAAATTTACGACATTCAAAATTATTATTATCATTTATTTTTCTTTCCAATCGAAATACGTACTTCTCGCGGTTATGGAGTAAATTGACAGATTCGAAGAATCGACTAGGTTCCATAGAGCCTATGGAGAAGATTGGTAGGTTCGAGCCAAAATATACTATTGTAATCATCAAAAACTCTCAATAATGGCGTAAAACTCTACTCCTGTTTCTTGTTTCTATGGTACAAGGCAGCTAACGTGGGGCAACGACTAACGATTCAAATTTTCTCGTTGCCGCCGGCCACCATTTCATGATAATATGAGCCAAAAGAAGGTAGAGTTCTGCGAGCCCGAATGAGAGTAAGTGAACATGGAAGGCTGAAGCCAAGCTACGTAGCTAAAGGTATCCAGGGAAGAGTTACCAGGCTGTCGCTATACCCGTAAGCCCAGTACCCCAGAGCGCCTCTCCTTCTATACCTGTCGACGGCACCATCGAGACCAGCTCACTTTGTTTATTCTTGATGTGACAATCCCAGACAGTAAGCGGCAAGCAAGCAAGAGCACCGACAAGTCCGTCTCAAACTATGAAAACTGAGCCTTCGTAGCCATAGCAGTTTTTTGGAGTGAACCGTATCACTTCTGTACCTGCTTCTCACTAGTGTTTTGGAGTTGCTCTACGGTAGGTTTTCGTTCTCTCATCCTCTTCTTTATTTTTTTGTTACTTAGAGTGGTATTTAGAAAAGACTCGGGTTCGGATCATGCTTGAAATTGTCGTTTTCTCGACAATGCCAGCTTATTTACTGTGTGATTTATATTACCTTGAAATCAAAAGGGAGTGATAAACTAAATTCAAGCAGATGAACTGAAAGTTTTTAATTCTCAGAGTTCTTTTTCGGTATGCTGTTTTTGCCTTCTATTTGTGGCAGCTTTGTTTTGAGATTGATTGCATTTTCTGGAAAAAAGTTATGAACTCATCAAGATTCCGTTGAAGAAATGACAAATTCCAGATTCATGGCCTTAAATACGTGTTTGGAGTACTGCCATCAGCATTTAACAATTGATAAATATGCTTAGTATCTTCCATGAAATATTCTTTGCAACCCTGCCTTGCAGTTCATGCTCTAGGTGTATTTCCATATCCACCGTACAATTTTCAAGTTTGAATAAATCAACTGATTTTGATGAATGCTCATAAATTTCATTTCCTAAGACGTTAAAACACAAATTTTGGAAATATTCGCCGTCAATACGTGTTTTGTGAGCCATGTTAAATACTCATGCTATTTGAGAGCTTCAAATATTCTTCGCACCAAGTTTTGGTTCATGAAAGCTAGTTTGATCAGATGCAAGTTGGATAGAATTCATTTGCGCAATCTATTTGATCTGAATTCGATCTAAATTCTCCACATGTGCCCGACCAGCTCCAACACCTGTACTCCTTTGGCTAACGTCTGTACACAAGGAGTAAAAATTCTTTTGAAATCTCTGACCAAAAAATTGGTCTGCTTCCATGCTAAAAATAAGGCAATAAAACAATTCATTCAATTTGATTGTTCGCACGTCAAGATCATACCATTTCTGAGAAAATTAGGTAACACGATCCTACTTTTTGCAATAAAAATATATTTACACGTGCCAGTGACTGTTAAGTGCCGTGAGCCATTTAACTCAGATGCCATGTCGCTCCAACACGACCAGAACGATGTACAGCGCTAAATGTGTAATTTCCAGGACAGTTCACATGGTTTCAAACTCCACAGGTGCTGGACTCGAAAAGAGTCTTCTATTTAACGAACATTTGTTCACTGACTTATTTATATTCAAAATCGACTTTTCGCATTCTGTGGTTGCCAACCAGCTATTTCGTCAGCAATTAAAGTCAAGTCATCACTCGGGGTCCTCTCATTATAGGTCGTTAATAAGCTGGCAAGATATTTGGTTCTCATGCTAAACTTCAGAAGCGCTTATATATTTGAATGAGCAATACGAACTGTTTGGTGTTGAGAGAGACTGAACAGTTTGTACTGAAGGATTATAAGATAAATTTTGGAACATTCTTCACAAATTCATTCTGGAAAATTCAAGCCAAGAAAACATTATTAACAACATTTTTGAAGATTCAATTCATTCTTAACAATCATATATTTGAACTTTCTTTGTTCAGATGTATGCCATACCTCATGAAATTTACCTACTGTGTGCAGAATATGAAACAAAATTTGCCTATATAGGTAAAGCAATTACAGCTCTGTGTCCGATCATACTATTATCACCCCGATGCTAGAGAAGATTTCGTGAAGGAGATTTATGAACCAAACCGCTCAATTGAAAGATTCTAAATGAATTTAGATTGAAATAGCAGAACTGATTTCATCCATCTCGCATGGAAGTAGGATTAAAATGGTTTTCGTTTTAGCGGACAATTTTCGAGAAAACAATTAGTTTTAACGGAACAAATTCCAGTCTTCTAGAATACAAAATATTCTGAAAATTTTTCAAAATCTACAAATTTGTTTTCGCTTTAGATTATTATAACCCTAATTTATCAAAGAGTAAACATTGCAATATATTTTTAGAAACATTCATCGTGAAACAGGTCTAGGAAAACTGGATGGACATTTATGGCGGAAAATTAAACGGCGCGCGAAAATTTTCTCAAATTCAAATTATTTTACAAACGCACAAAGCAGTTCATTTGACTGAAAACTGAGGTTTTTCGAACAAAAACTCATATCCACTATTATCTATAGTGGATATGAGTTTTTGTTGGTTCTCATGCTAAACTTCAGAAGCGCTTATATATTTGAATGAGCAATACGAACTGTTTGGTGTTGAGAGAGACTGAACAGTTTGTACTGAAGGATTATAAGATAAATTTTGGAACATTCTTCACAAATTCATTCTGGAAAATTCAAGCCAAGAAAACATTATTAACAACATTTTTGAAGATTCATTTCATTCTTAAGGTCGTTAAGTTTTTCATTTTCATTCATAATTATTGATACATTATAATGTATCAACAATTATGAAAAACTTAAATATTGGCATTTTATTAAAATATTCTACACTGCTGCTTAATAGTGCACAGCGCTTAGGGGCTTTAGTACTGGCTTTTGAAGTGCTTCTCAATAATCTTTTGTTCGTTGTTTGGCTACCCTTCAGTTTATTTTCAGGAGACTGGAATGAATGGTATTTTTTCATTTATGAATCATCAACTTTTTCATGCGTAGTAACATAATGCAAACGTGTCATTTAAACATAAACGTGGTACTTTATTTGAGTGCACGGAAATGAATTCAAATATCTAAAAACAAATACTACAACTAAGAAGCAGGTAAGAATACCATTGCATTTCGATTACCGAATAAAATAAAAAAATTAGAGCAGAACTATTGTATATAGTTTCACTGCAATTTTAAATTTAGCTTCAAAATAATAAAATACCCTTCGTTTGGAATCATACCATATTTTTTTTAAGTTTTGCAATAAATTTTCATTTCATTTCTTTGTGCCAAATTATTGATTTTCATGAATGAATCTCACAATCAAACCTAGAAACACTGTGAAGGAATCGTTAACCTATAGCTGACACTCCTACAACATATATAGTGTGAAATTGCACTCCAGAGACAATTTCTGGCACGCTCTGGCAAGATTGGGCTAAACTTAGTGCTCTCCTTGTGTACTGAATTGCAAGCTAGATATTGTCCGAGGAGTTGAGAGTAGCATTTATGATTTAGAAGATTTTTACGGGAAATTCTTTTGGATTTTAGGCTATAAGTGCATTCATCATTGTAACTTGAAAATTCCAAAGCATTGTTAATAGTCTAATAATACTAAGCTAAAGAATCGAGGGAAATAAGTTTTTGGATCAAATGGTACCATTCTGAAGTGTCATACCATTAGACCTTGGTTGTTAGTATTCGTTCTTAATGAAGTGAAATAATATTCTCATCGTCTTCATTGCCCTCTATGGAGCAAAACTGCCCAAGTGTTGAATTTCCCTAGGGTGAAACAAAAACTTTTTACATGAGTGCGCTTAGAACATTAAATTTCGATGCCAGAATAACACTTCAAAAACTGTAACAAAAAATCACTTACAAATCAGAATACATCTTAGCAGTTAGCAGTATATATAAATTATCTGAGAATTTCAACTGTTTGTCACCGCTTTACCGCACTTAAATTTCACGCGATTGATATTTTGACAATTATTATTCATGGGAAATTGCTGTCATATTTCTTCGTAGCTGAAGTTAAAATATTAAAAAAGGGTAAAAAATAACCGTACAATCATTTGTTGATTAGCATACGTTATTAAGTCACCAGTTTAATTGTTAAAATTTTCTTGTTCGGCATAATTTGAAAAAACTAAAAAGTTTTTCAATCATGGTTACACTAGAATACCTTTCGATTATAAATCCCAGATACGCCAGCAACCGTGAATAATAAAAGTGTTATGACATTTTGTGTCAAATTAGATTACATGCTAAGATAAGCTAAAATATTTTTTTCAGAAGAATATTTAAATTCTTGGTGTCATGTAGAATTTCAAAATGGTCAAGTTTCGTTCACAATGAATTGGCATTAGATAACTTTTATTTCTAGTTTAAACTAAATTTAAAGAGTCATCTATCGATCTCTTAGAAGTTACGTGTAAATCGAGGGCGATTTATTTTCAATCATCTGAAATTTTTTTGTGTTTTTGCAAATGACATATCAGTTATTTAAATTCATTTCGAACGCAGAAATATTACAAAACATTTAAAATTCCTCAGTACAAGAAAAGGATATCTAGAGTTGGTATTCTCATGCCATACATATCTTCAAATTCTTCACATCCAAATCACGTAGATCAGAAAAGAAGATTATTTCAGTGATATGTATTAGCTTTAGTACTATTAATGCTATTGGTGATCATCGCATCATCATCAATGCTGCTGGATTGGACTTCCACCCTGGCAAAAATCTTGAATGTACTTATTTTAAATATTGACTACGAATTCTTCTTACAACCCTACCTGTGTTGAAAGTGGTGAATAGTTTCATGGTCTGTTTCAATTAGGAAATTCTTAAATTTCATGATTTGCTTTTGTCTTCACTGTTTTTCAATTGAAATGTTTAGTAACTAACGTCACCCTTATATGATCATCACGCAGAGCTAATAGTTTACCTTGTTTGTGGTGCACACACCCTTTTTATATTTATGCATAAGCTGCACCCATTTAATGACTAGATATTTAAATTATAAGTTTCAATGCCCTAGTATAGTTAAATGTTTTGATCATGTAAAAGCATTTTCAAAACATTTGTAGAAAAGCCTAACGATTTTCTTCTCAATTTTATGGCAAATTTCATTTTTATACAAGACTCCCTTAAAAATTAAAAAAAGAATTAAATTAAAACGTCAATGAAACTTAATTAAAATGAAAGGCGCAACCATTCGGTGTACTGTCCAATAAAGTTTTCTTCTTCTCGATTACACCGAAGAATAAGCTACCTCTGCAGCCTTTGCCATAGCTTCAGGGTTGTTGCCTACCAGCCTTCCACCGCACTTGACCACCTGTTCATCTCTTCAATTGATCTACATTCTCGTGAGTGTGGCCGTTGTCGTGGTCACTGTCTTCAGCTCGTCGTCTCTCCTACATCGAGAGGGCCCTGACGGTGCCATGATCGGTTAGACGTCTCCGCCGACCTTCTGCCTCCCTACGCTTCGCTTCTGCTTCGCCACTCGTGTTCGGCTGCTTAACTGATGTAAGTCACCGTAATGGTTAGCGCCACATTTTTACGCTAGTGACGTCAGTTGCAGTTCTAAGTAACCTGCCTTGCTTACCTTAAAATTAAATGGGAGATAAAATTTCTTGCAATATTGTCATAGCTCAATTCAGTTCTTGAATATTCTTATCATTAATTAATTTAATTCTTATCACGCACTAATACGGCAATTGTTACCACAGTTTACTAATTATTAAATTTCGTGTTCTACATTTAGAGCAATGAAAGTAATGTCTATAAATTTAATTAATATACTTAATTTAGGATTTAGCATATTTACCGAGACTTGACTTAGTCTCAAATCCGCTAATCCTATAAATTCCTTGATAATTACTAAAGCTGAACGCAGTAGCCCTGCATTATTTTCTGAAGAGACTCTCGTTCACCCAATACTTGATTCTCACGTCGCCATTCTTAAATTTAACTTACGCGGTCTTGCTGACCCGTCCAATTTTGCGGCGTGACTTAACTTAATATCGAATAAACATTTTAATTACCAAATTTTTGAGCAGTCGTTATCGACTCTATTTTCTTGTATCTAAATATTTTTTCTCCCACGACAGTGATCGTGGCATGGTGCTGGAGGGGCGCTATGGGCGTGCTGGTGTCCCAGCTCTCCCGTCTTCCAGCCCACTCGCGGGATAGAAGAGTGGTCATTTATATACCTAAATGAAATAAATTAACCTTAACTTTTGACTGTTTCCTATCCCTGCGTCATTGTCACGTTTCGTTTTTGTCATGGCGCTGTAGACAGGATACAGTCAAAAGTCTCAAGTTTAGTTCAGTCTCAAGTTTAGTTCAGAATATCTTGACAAATCCGTGAAAATAAATCTTCATTTCAAGAGCGGTTTATCTTTCGATTTGTGTTTTCGTTATCAAGTTTCAATCTCAGTCAATACAGCAAACTGCAAAAATTGCGTCACAATAACAGCCTCACTAAAAGTATCTCTGTGGAAGATCAAGTACTTGGGATTATTTCTAACAGCCGTTTCCTTAATGAATGAATTTAACTGTTCATAAGAATGTTGTGACCCTAAGTTTGAGACCAGGTACTGTTCAAACCTCCCTGCTGCCCTATGTTGGCGCAAAGTTATGTGGATGAAGGCCCTTCCACGCTTAACCAATTACATATTGAACTTAAGAAAACTGGAACTCATTTCTCAAGTTTTTCCATCCAGAACTTATTATGGATAAAATTTTCACTCAGTGACAACAGCTTTCAATCCTACGAAACCAATATGTCATTAAGGGCTTTGTATTAAACTGATCAAAAATATTCGAGTGAGCTACGAATAATATTTTGCAGCTTCATTTATGAACAGATTCAGGTGCATTCCTGAAGTGGAAAATTTGAAAGTAGTGCTTGTAAAAATGATATATGTACATTCAGGTATCTATCAAATGTTCAGCTTAGCAATTTGAGGTCGCGGTAGGTTTAAAGTTGATTACTAAAGTTAACTTCAAATTTGTTTTCATTTCTTTTCAATCTACTCCTCACAGATCTAAAACATTCATTTTTTAGAAACAAAAAGAGTTTCATATTCACAAAACTCCCAACCAATAATGTTATTTTCTAGGTTCCTTGAATGTTAACAAATGTAATGCTCATTTAAGGATTCTAATGTGAACGAGTCAGTAGAACAGAACGCGCTTGGTAGCGTCCTTGTTCGTCGTGAAAATGTTAGCACAAAAGTTTTCGTTTTTTGAACTAATTATTAAATTAAAACTAATTTAACGTCAGTAACCACACATAGTTTTTGGTCAACAATCGCAGCATTACATCAGCACTGTTTGCAAAGAAATAACTATGCCAGCAAAAACAATCAAATACACTGTCTGCCATCTCATGTAACTTTGACTGGCATTGTTTATTCAAGATCTATTGTTGCAGTGTTACAACACAACAAGAAATTGCACAAGTTACCTGTTATATAGTGAAGTCCTGGTTGTGTTAATAGACTTCCGGAGGCTGAGATTTATGAGTCTCGGAAGATCCTTATGTGCTCGGCACGGGTACCTTATAGCGTTCGGATCACATGTCTAGATAGGGCATCCGCCGGAAGAACCTATGGGCGCCTGGCATTTACAAGCACCGGATGGGCCTTGTTTACCCGCCGGGCTCGGCTACTCTTAAGGAGGAGCTGTGTATCGATAAGTCAGTACAATACTAGAAGTCCTACAGTACGTTTCGCTATCCTTCTGCCTGGTATGCGGCTAGGCGAACAGAAGCTACAGGTTCTGTTCAATGAACCTCATTTCGTGCTGAAACTGCGACACTACATTACCACAATTAGTAATTAGAAGGAACGAGGCTAAGTTTTCGTAAACTCCATAAATTCTTTTTCGTTGTTAACGTCATACCAAGATTTGTCTGATGTTCATATAAGCAGCTAAGAAACTTAACTCATTGCATCATGGGTGAATAGAAACAGAAAATAGAGAAGAGCTTGAAAAATATGCTCGGTCATTTTTTATGTATTCAAGTAGTGCCATGTATGTCTAAAAGACAAATTTCATTTTTGTTCATTTTTAAGGTCTCATACCGCATGCGCTACCTCGGGAAAAAAGAACGGAGAAAATTAAAACAATTGAAATTTAATAATGCTTCAAAAATGTAATACTTTCTCTCACCTTTTTGGTATCGTTGTATTTGCTGGTGAAAACTTTAAAATTCATCCCCATTTCCTTGAAAAAATACCAAATTTTAGAATGATGGTCTTAAACAATTTGGTGAGCCGCGCCATCAGCACTAGACAATGGATAAATATTCAGTGTTTAATTTCTTCTAATTGTCCATCGCACCCGTGCGCTTCTGATTATGCTTTAGGTGACTGTATCTAGATCAACCTAGAGGTTTTCATTGGGAAGAAAATTCCTCTGATCCTGATGGATGTTCATGAAGTTTCATTCCCAAAGTCTTCAAGAACAAATCTCAAAAACATTCACCCCCAATATGAGTTTCCTAAAACATGTAAACTTTTCGTGCTCGGTGAAAGCTTCAAATATTTTCCGCACCAAATTTTGGTTAGACTTGAATTCACCACAAGCGCACTAGCAGCTCTCCCTACTTGTGTTCCATTGGCTAACGTCTGCACACAAAGGGTCAAAATTCTTTTGAATTTGTTGGCAGAGAAATTGGTCTTTTATCAAGCTGAAATTAACCGGTTTCAATAACTCAGTAGCTTTAATAGTCCGTACGTCAAGATCAGAAAACATTTTCGAACACTAAGGAATAAGATTCTAGTTTTAATGGTAACAAAAAAATTTTACATGTGGCCACAAATGCATCATTAAACTCAGATGCTATGTCGCTCCAATACGACCAGAGCGATGAACCCTGCTAAGTGTAAAATATCCAGGTCATCTCAAATAGTTTCAAACTTCACAGGTGATGGATCTGAAAAGAAACTCTCATTCAACTAACATTTGTTCACCCGAGTTGTTTTCAACATCAACTTTTGCGCATTCTGTGGTTGCAATGCAGATATTTCTTCAGGAAGTAACATCAAGTTATCCCTTGAAATCCGTTCATTATCATAAATTCTCTGTTCGATTCATTGGCCTTTGTATTCGCTGTTGTCCTGGAGGCAGATTGATTATAAGATGTATCTCATTTGCAAAAATGTAAGTAGGGTCTGTATACTTTCGACGATGCATTGCTAACGGTTCACCTAACGAATTGGAAACGTTGTTTGGAAACGTTAATTAAAAGACTTGGACAAAGGCTATTTATGAAGTAATTTCGCACTTGACGGGTTTGACAGAGTCAAAAGCGTAGAGCTTTTTCGGTTTTCTGATACATCCAAAGATGGTATTAGGCATGTCAGGTATCTTTAAAAGTTTCTTTAATCAATCAATTAATCAGGGAGATTGTAATAGTCAGGTCTCGTGTTCGTTTACCAAAGAAGAAAGTCAGGTGGCCTAAAGACGAGCAACACCCAGTCCCAGCTTAGAGTCGCGGGCATCCGTAGATGCCGTCACTAGTCAGTAATTTAGTTCTTAACTTTCTGTGCGTGTAAAAAATATTTTTTTTGTACTTATTGCAGCGTAGTAATTGGTTATCTGGCAAATATGAATAGGATGGAAAGATTTTCTCGTTACGTTGAAAAAAGGATGGAGATTATTTATCACATAAGTCAGCCAGAGCAACGGTTCTATGTCAGTGGACAGGGTAACTCTGCCGATATGGCCTCTCAACCCAATACCTCGATAGAACTTAAAGCTCTTCCTGGTTCACTGGGCCATCCTTCATTAGTAGTAAATCTGTTGAAAAATCTCCTGACAATATTGGTCATGATCAACCCTGGAATATAAAAGAAAATTAAATTTTACATTCCTCCGTGCCGTTCCACAAGTCTTTTTTTCAAAGAGTTACTAAATTCCTCTTTCTATTTGTGAGATGCTTCCTAGACGGGGTAAGGCAGAGACTTGGTGTGTACCTTGCTGAGCGGAGCCCACAGCCCAATTTTCAGGTTAGCGGTTTGCCTCAGTTTCACCCGTGCAAACGATAAACTATTTGGAATATTTCGATACCTGTGAAAAGTATGGTCGATTTATTATTCAAGCATAAGTTCTCATCTTATTCTCTTTTAAGTGATATACATTATGATTTAAATACGAGTACACGAAAAATGTCTAGAAGCGATCTGCAACTACAAATGAGACATCCAATTTGTCTTCCGAAAACCATCGTATCTTAATGCGGCGATACCCCAAGGGCACCCAATTTCGCGGTATTTCATTCGCATCGCTGAATTTTTATTTGAATGTGCATTACTTGCTGAAGATTGACGAAAGGAGCAGGCGAGGCACAATTATGACAAATTTTCCAATCAACAGAATTGCTATCACCCCTGTGTTTTTAACAATGCGGGGCATTGTAATGTACCACTGGATGTTGAGGGAAAGTCAGACTGTCAGGCGTATTTGTGCTCATAACAAGACATAGGCTCATGTCTTCACAGGTTTGAGTATTAAAGCTCTACATCTGGAGTTGTTAGTCGAAATGAGCGCTAATTAATTCATGAATGCGTTTGAAAAAATTTATGTTCTCATACGCACATGTAAACTGCTACGCTCATATCAGGGACGAAATTTTATCGGTGCCATGAATCAAGCTCATGAACTTTAGAACCTGGAAATTGGTCATAAGTTGGCTACGCTAGGATGGAGCTGGAATTAGTCAGGCTTTGCATTTTGTTGGAATGGTTGAAAGATGAATGAGCCAGATTAGACGAGCGTTCTAATTCTCCATACTGCAGTTTGGAAAGAGAACCAAAACGAGAAACGAATTACACAACCTACTTTCCGGAGTCATGTCGAAAAAAAATTCGACCTCCTTGTGGCCAGTGTCAGATGTCCCTCATCCTCAATAACATTCTGTGCACGCTTCTGGCCATGTAGGAGGAAAGTTGTTTGAACGACGACTTTATTGGCAAGCGAGGTGAAATCAGGATTTAGTGCCAGTCTCTTTGTGAATGAATAGCAGGGTTTCATGATAGTTCAATATTTTTGTCCTATATGTGGGTTCTATGTTTAAAAGTCTCATTTCAGGTGAACAAGATTCAAGTTTTCGCGATGAGTTTGACGGTTAAAATGAAATGGTTTGTTTAATGGTCTGCTACTTCAGAAATTCAAATCCTTGCTGGTCAATATGAGTTCGTTATGTAAGATCCATTGAACTGATCAAGAATTTTAGTGGACATCGAATAATATTTTGTTGCTACATTTTGCCACAGAAACAAGTACATTCCTCCAATTTAAAATTTAAAAGTAGAGCTTGTTCAAGTGAAAAATGAACATTCTTGCGTGTATCAAAATACTTAGCTTAACAAATTTCGGTACGCCGTAAGTTCAAAGTAAATAACTGAAAGTTAATTCAACGTTGCTATCGTTTTTTTCAACAACTCTTGAAAAATCCATGTTTTCTTTCTTTCAAGACAAAAAATGCACCTATTGTTCAAATTTTTCCCACATTATTATAATTTCGTGTTTTTTTATATGTAAATATTTGTTCTGCACATTTCAAGTTTCTAAATCATGACAAATGTAATTCAGTCAGTTGAAGAGAACTCGATAGGTTACTTAATGTTATGTCATAACAATCCTAGCGAAAGCATCCTCGTTTTTTAGTGAGTTTTTGAAGAACATTCCCATTGCATCAGCATTCCCTGAGTCTGAAAAGACCAGCAAATACGCAGTCTGCTTTTTTCTTAACCCTTGATTGGCAATGATGTTTTCAAGTTGCGTTGTTACAGTGGTCCAACACGAGAAGAAATTCCACAAGCGACCATTGCCGTTTAGTAGGAGGAATGAAGCTGAGTTTTCTTGTACAAAAGACGATGGACTATTCAGTTGAAAACACAATGGCAAAATTCTCTTGTTGTTCGTATGAGCACCTGCGTGAATGGAAACACTTGGTGCCTACCGACACCGTCACTTTGTATGAAAAAGTTGGACCTATTGTTACCGGAAGAAAATATTTCAGAAAAACACAGTCTAAGTTTTCCCGAAACATTAATGCAATAGAAAATTTATTCAATGACCTCAATTTTGGCTTTCTTAAAATTGGATTTTGCTACAGTCAAGTTAGACAAGGGAATAATTTCGATAGGCTAGGTTGATAAAAAGAGGGTCAAAGCAAACTTTTATTTTCAATCATTCATGTCATAGAGCGAAACATGTCAAATTAACCTCAGCATGAGCAGGTCTCATTGCCACCTTTCATTACTACCGAAAAATCAACAATGATTATAGAAATTTGAAATCAATGTGAAAATTATGCAAATGACAAACAATACCAAATAATTTTATTATAAGCGTTAAAATTCGCAGGTATCAAATTTTGTGGTTAAGGTCGATGTAAAATCTCGTAATCCCAACCGTCTGAGCTGTTCCGTCACTTGTCATTTCAATCTTGCTCGGAACATTGCGGCAATTGATATCCCACGCATATTACGGGAACCTTGTCAGACGTAGTGATTGTTTCAAGTTTCCCATTTGCATTCAAGACGACGAACTCCTCACTTGTAGGGATTGCTTGGCCAGTTTCCCATTCTTCGGCTTTTACCGGTGCTAGTAGAGGCTCAGCAGAGAAATGATACCAGGTTCCATCATCGTATCTGACGTTCACCAAGATTTCGGAGTCTGAATAATCTGCAAAATTAATTCGTTGACGCTGAAGTGGTTAACGATTGAGTATCAGCAAAATCTAGAATTATGCAAGATTAGTTATAAAATATATATCATCAATATCGATTCAATGAGCGTAACATTGGTTTGCTTCTATAACGCAATCATTTTCAAATTGCTTGTGAGAAGCTTAGCATACACATTTATAACAGTGGATAAGCATAAATCTATCTTTTTATGTACGACTGGTTGTGACACATTGATGCCGACTACTGTGATTTACTAATTTGACCGAAGATTATTCTTTCCACATACATGAGTGAATTGACTGGATATTAGTTCATATAAGTAGCAGACTTCGGGTGAACCTAAGGACGATTTATTGTCTTGTCCAAATGCTTCTTCGGCAACATGAACAATTCTTCAAATTTTGGGTTCGTAAACGACTATTTTTTCAGTCGCAAAGTAATTATAATTTTTCGCTGAAGGGTTAACCGAGAATCTATAAATCCACTAATTTTGAAACAGATGCTGTACATGCGCAGGTAGAATCACAATACAAATGTGTTTACTACAAAAATGCAGTGGATATTCTTTTACCCTCTAAAGAAGCCCTGAAATCCTTTAGGGGTTCAAGGTATCCTCTAGTTTGTGCGCTGGGCAGCTCCAATCCCATGAAAAAGCACATGCGATCCACGTCACAAGGGAGAGCCTCAGAATCCATGAATTTGAAACACAGACCTGTCTCTTCGGTGCAGCAGTCCACAATTTCACTAGGGATCGAGTCTGAATCTATTTCAGCACCATCTGCAGTAAGAATTTGTTAAGAAATTGATACCGTCAATTAATCTAGTGATGAAGGACGAAAAAATGTAAAACTCTATGAAGATCTGGCAGCTTAAAGTGAGATTACCACTATGGTTATATAGGTTGAACGTTCTGAATGTTCAATCTCGTGATTTGTTTTAAGTTTTGTCGACATAATTTTTTTCAGAAATATCAGGCTAATTAGGTTTCAGAAAACTCACTCATTAAAATTTAAGCTTTGTTAACTGTTATAAAAAATTAAGAACCTTTCAGTAATGCATAACACAAAGAAATTTTCAGACGAACTTAATTTAAAATGAATCAAAGTAATTTGATACCTAGAGTATTGTATCAGTTCGCTGAGAATATATATATATTTTTTCACAAATATATTCAGTACTCTATTTTGTAAGTAGAGCAAAGGGAAGGATGTCGTTGAATGAAAGGAGCATGATACCAAAGCACGGCAACTTCACACAGTCAGTAAAATATTGAAAGTGTTGAATCCCATCGTTGTATCAAAACAGTTCAAATTAGATGATCATAAAAATGGACATGTTTTACTCTCTCATCCATGAAAAACGAAAATTGATTTCATTGCCACGACATCTAATTATAGACAAAAACTTGGCGCAGAAGAAAATTAAAGAGAATGCAAGCGTCTTAGATATGCATGTATAACAGAAAGCTGCACAAAATTGGCAGAACTCAACACAAGACCAAGTTCAAAAAAGCGCCTTATATGGACTTCTACATGCAATATTTCTTCACTAGCATTCAACAAGCACTACAGTGGTTCTTGGATGTCATATCGAAAAGAAATGGAACATGAGTAACGAAAATGAGTTGCTCGGTGAAATAAAATAGTTACTTTCGTCTATGAAGATTCCATTACTGCCGCATTTCGTTTCGCATATAGATAGAATGAAGTTGAATCCAGTGGGTTTCGTTCCGAGCGTAGTAAAGCAAAAATCAACTGTGGGGAAAGAAAAAAACTGATGATGGTCAATGTTGTTAAAAATAGCGCATCAAGTTTAAAGCGAGAAAATTTTAAATCAATGAACGTTCATTGAAATAATTTTGTGAATTTCGGTCTCGTGTGTAATGGTCTACAGTAAATTATTTGCCCAAAACTTATTTCCAACAGCCAGTGTGAGGGCATCACCAAACTAAGAAAGGCATTTGTCAACCATTACTGCGAAGTCTAAAGCTGAATTTTGCTTGTGCGATTATTTTATATATAAATATGCAAAATATGTACAAATAAGCTTAACGAAGTTAATTCACAGAGTAACAGAGCTGTTGTCTGTTCCGGTCTGACTAGAGATGCTAGAAGAATTCTTATTTAAGCTCCTGATAGAACAATTTAAAATTAAAAACCTACGTGGATGAATAATGAAAACCTCTTCACCGTCGCAGGAGGCGTTTTTTGGATTGTAGAGGCCTTCAGTAGCGAGCGAACACACACTATTTGAGTACTTGAACATCAGTGACCCTGGAAAGAAATTATTCAGTAGTTCGTACGTATAAGAAAAGATTTTTAAATTTAACGACGAGGTTTTCACCAAAGGTTTTGAGAACTACATGAAAAAAGCTACTGCTTGTCTCGGAGTTAACTCGAGGAAGGACTTACTACCATTCTAACATTTTGGTCTTCTTATTTGTCCTCTCATGAATCATATGAGAAAGTTAATAATTTCTTTCAGTATCGCAATATTTACGATAACGAAAGTTGCGTGATATCTTTTTAGTAGTTGTGCAAAGTTAGGGCATGGCCGTTAAAGTTGCGTGGTTAAACAAGGCTAAAATAACACCGAGTCGTGTCGCTTACTCCAGCCTGGAATTCTAGGATATTCTGGACCTAACTCACTGAACCTGAGCCCCACCCAGTTCTTCTGGTGCCCAAGGTTGCACTTCAGACTGCTAGTCAATCTCTGGCACTATTTCAAGATCGCCTTCAAAAACCCAGTCTCTCAGTACCAAATTGTGACTCACGCGTTCGGTTGGCCGTGTTTTGCTGAATTATGAACCAGATAATCGTCCCTTTTACTAGCGTCCTTCGAATAGGACGGTGAACAACATTCACTGGACTTTCTGACATGAGGTATAAAAAGTGGCATATTTTCAACCAGATAACAATTCACAATCAACACTAACCTGCTTCGTAGGCCTTGAAGGCACATGCGATTGTGTCGTCCTCTCCTTCAACGTCCTCCCAAGTCACTTCTGTGTCGCTGTCGATGAGATACCGAATGTACTCCTTACCGTCATCGACTTCAATGGCATGCAGAGTGGCCTCGACCGAATTTAACTCATCGAAGCAGCTCGAGAACAGATGACTCTTCGAATCAGACACTAGGGTAAACTGCAATTAGAAATGGGATCCCATTCGATAAATTGCTCGGGGTCATGAATGGAAATATTTATCCCTGAACGCTACTAAAAACGTAATAAATTCACGTCAAGGGAAGACGATTGCGATACAGTTGCCTAGCGCTTCAGGCTAGAGATGTAGAAGAGGACAGACATCGTGGAGAAGAGGAGGTATTTTCGGTGCTAGGATTGGGCCTCATGAGGGGAAAATAATCATACAAAGAGATAGGTTTTTTCATGTTGAATCATGTGATAGATATCAAGCAAAACAGAATTCACATAAAAACATCGAATTCACGAAAATATTGCTTCCATGTTCTCATCAAATTAGAAAAAAGTTCATAATGTTGAATACACGAGTTTTATATATTCAAAAACTAAACAGGCCTTGAAAGTGTCTTTCACATAACCACTGTACGGTCGAATTCTTTTCACTTTACTTTCAATCGTCGTAGCCAATTGCTTGCTCCTATCGTGAACATTAAGATTTTCTCAGCATATTGTTTTATCCCGTATGAAAAATTTGCTTTTAATGCTCAATATTAAACAGCGATAGATAAATAATACAAGTGCCCGGCGAATGGACTGTATATTCTCAAAATAATTATTATAATCTATGATTTTTACCGGCGCTGTGAACGAATTTTATTTCTCAGCTTGGAAAGTTTACTTCTTAAACAGAAAATATACCACTGAATTATCTTGAATTTTTTCAATCGTGTCTCGGGGACAAATAATACTTCAATGAAATTCCGCAAAGAAAGAAAATTATTACCATGAAACTGTATTGCTAAACAATGAGGAATTTCGCTTCCTTCTTCATAATGGTTAAGTAGCACATTTCATTTTAATCATTTTATTTCTTTGCAGAATACCATTGAAGTATTATTTGTCAATGAAATACCCTTCAAGACAGCCATTATTTCATATATGAGACTCTTAGTGGTTTGTGATAATCAACTGAGTGTGATAAACTTCTTTAACACATTTCAAAGAAACCTAAATTAATTTGTTTTTATCGGTGTGTGTGAATAAATATGATAAGTTTCATGAGCTACAACACTAGAAAATCATATTTCGGTATTTAAGAATCATTGTTACTTGTTATCATTGTTATCATTGTTATTTCCCGCCCCCTCACCTCAGTGAAAGTTGATTCCTCTTGCCTGGCTCCTGGAACGGACAGGGAGGCATCCTGGTAAAAGGATAAAATTATTTATCAGAATCACAATTACCAATATTATTGATATGTTCATTTTGAAAAGCATAGGAAGATTCGGAATAAAAGTGGAAATATTATCAACATGCAAAAATAAACGTTCAGCCATCTGTAAAAAACAACAAAGTCAATGCAAATCGTTTATAAACGTTGAAGGTGCATGCTGTTGAATTTCCAACTCCGGCTTCTTGATCCCTTCTTCTTCCCCACAATTTACACAAACGAAGTGTTCAATTACAGAGCCGGAACAAAGTTTATCAAAATTTTGATTAAAATTCTTGGTGCCTATGAAAATTTCACATTGTTTTTGAAGAAATATTCCTGGGGATAGTGAATGAAAAGTAAGCATCAAATTTCCATACATTCAATTTACTTATCATCATGAGTAAATGTGCAGGAAAATCTTTTATTTATGGATGGAAGCGTAGAAATTCCTGATAGTTTCACAATAAAAATAAAATCTGTCATAAAAGGAAAACTAATTTGACCGAGGGAATCGCAGCTAGGTTGCCGGCACAGTCTCACGTTCCGTACATTTGATTCTTGGAGCAAAATAAATTCAAGACTGTATTTGAAGGAAGAACATGAGATTTCTCCAAAGAGTTTCAGGTACATCAAGTCATATTATAAAAAAAAGAAATATTTCAAAAAACCTCTGAATATTCCTGTTTATAACACCGTTTATTGAATTTCATATAAATCATTAATTTATATGAAACACGCCTAAACCAACCCAGTTGGTCACATTGAGAAAACTATTATGGAGAACATGAACAATGGAAAAACGCTTCGGCGATGATGGATGCCGAAATCTACAAAAAAAGAAAACTAAAACTGAAGACAGTGCTCATAAATTGGCATATTTTCTACTGAAACTTTGCCGAGATTGTCGTTCGCATGATAAAACACAAAAATTCAAACAGAATATTCAAAATTACAAAGCAAACACGTGAAATCATTGGTGAACATACGTTTATAAGTCTTTGAAAAAATGAAAGTCGCTCATATAATTTGTATAGCAAAGACCCAAAAAAACGCTTGTTTTAAAAATCATAACAGTCGACCAATTTGTTGCGCCTTTTCGTGCAAGATAGGCAAAAAAGACTCTTACCTTAGCAAGTGCAACGGACAGTAAGCCGAAACCAATGCAAAGTTTCCAGCCGCGAGTTTCCATGTTTAAGAAAGTCTTCTGATGTTCACCGCAGACGACCGGCGCACGAACTGAACTGGACGCTCGAGCTTACCCATCTTTAACGAGTGCGGCACAGATGTTATGGCGCATGAACCAAGGACAGCGTTGTGCAAGGCGTGGTTCGAATGGTGAATTTGAGAAGATGATGCAATACTGAACAAGAATTGCGAAGACCAAATGCTCAAATCTTGTTGATACTGAAGAGCTTGGAAAAAATCTCTTACGTTCATTTTTCATACGCAACATTTCTCTAAAAAACTAATTCCGTTTTAGTCTAATTTTAAGTTTCATAATTTGTGTGCTACTCGTGAAAATAACACTTATTCAAGAACAAACCAAGCAAAACACAAGAATATTTGAAAATTTTATGATTTTGCTTTCACTTTTTCACACACATTTTTCCCAGAGATACGTAAAATTCAAGCCTATCTATATCTATGTCGGAGACCAAGTTTTTGCCAACAATCATTGGAAATGAAAAACTATAATGAAAGCAAAAAATATTGGTTTCATAATTAATCATATAAAGACGGCAGCTAGAAACATCTCGTTCTATTTAAATTTTAAGAAAGACTGTAAATTTTGACATGAGTGTCTCTCTTTAAAGTTCTCCGATCATTTATATGCAATTTTCTCAAACATTATTAGAGTGTGACTTGAATCATAATTTATATTTATATTTTGAAATATTAGTAGAACGAGAGGTTCCCGCTCCCATTATTTTGCAAATTTTGAGTAAGAGCATTACATCAGCAAGTGTCTAACTGCAAATGTTGATGTGTATACATAAACACGTTATTTTCTCGCTACACATTGTATAGAAAACTAGAATTTTACATTATTTGAAATGTTTTCAGGATCAGATAAGTTAAATAAGTTAAATCCTCGTTTCTGAGTTTGACTTTGATTAAAATCATGATGATCATTTTTATAGCACGCTCTGATTTCCATTCTTCTTCTACCCTGATGTCGCATTCAATCTTTCTGCGAGTGAAACGCGAGCTGCATTTGTTCTCCGTAGATAAAATAAGACATTCGTTAATTTTATTTTGAGGTGGGTGTGGTGGATATTTGTACAGGTTATCAAAAATATGTGCCGGGGAACAGAGAAAGTTTAAACAGAAAACTGGTTCCTTGCACATAAATGGATCAAAAGAAAAAAATTTGCATAAATATAGGTAACATAACTAACTACCTGGAAAAAATTATTTCCGTATTCCCAAGCTAAATTCTGAAGTAAAAAAAATTAGTTTTCAGAGTCTTGAAAGTAATATTTTTGACCGTATGTAAGAGGTTATAATTATCAGAAAATTTTGACCTTATGAATACCTCTTATGGGATGAAATATTTTTGCGCACGTATTTTACGAACTCTGAAATGAATTTACTTTCAAAATTTAGAACATCTAAAAATTTGTTTCTTGCAAATCGAATTATGTATTTTTCACTGTTACGGAGTAGATTGACAGATTTGAAGAACCGACAAGGTTTCATTGAGCCTATGGAGTAGATTTTTAGATTCGAGCCCAAATATGCTATTGCAATCATCAAAAACTCTGAATAATGGCGTAAAACTCTACTCCCGTTTCTTGTTTTATGGTACAAAGCGGCTATGGTGGGGCAACGACTAGCGATTCAACCTTTCTCGTTGCCGTCGGCCACCATTTTGTGAGAATAAGAGCCAAAAGAAGGTAGATGTGTGCAAACCCGAATGAGAGGAAATGAACATGGAAGGCTGAAGCCAAGTTACCTAGCCAAAGGTAACCAGGGAAGAGTTGCTAGGCTGTCACTATACCCGTAAGCCCAGCACCACATAGAGCCTCCACATCCATCCCTGTCGACGGGACTATCAAGACCAACTCACTTTGTTTATTCTTGATGTGACAATCCCAGACAGTAAGCGGCAAGGCCATAGAGGGTTAAGGCATCCACAAGTCCATCTCAAACTGGGAAGACTGAGCCTAACTCGCCATAGCAGTTATTCAGAGAGGACCATCACTGCTGTACCTGCTTCTCACTTGTCTTTTGGAGTTGCTCTAAAGTAGGTTTTCGATCTCTCATCCGCTTCTTTATTTTTTTGTTACCTTGAGGGGAAGTTAGAAATAACCCGGGGTTGGCTCATGCTTGGAATTGTCGTTTTCTCGACCAAGCCAGCTCATTTACAGTGTGACTGATATTACCTTAAAATCAGAAGGGAGTGTTGAACTAAGTTCAAGCAGATGAACTGAAAGTTTTTAATTCTCAATGTTTTTTTTTCAGTGTACTGTTTTTGCCTTCTATTTGTGGCAGATTTGTTTTTAGATTGATTGTAATTTCTGGTCAAAAGTTAAGAACTCATCAAGATTTCGTAGAAGAAATGACCAATTTCAGATTCATGGCCTTAAATACGTGTTTGAAGTATTGCCATCAGCATTTAACAATTGATAAATATTAATGCTTAGTATCTCCCATGAAATATTCTTCGCAACCCTGCCCTGCAGTTCATGCTCTAGGTGACTTTCCCGAACCACCGTACAATTTTCACGTTAGAATAAATCAACTGATTTTGATGAATGCTCATAAATTTCATTACCTAAGACGCCAATAAACAAATCTTGGAAATATTTGCCGTCAATATGAGTTTTGTGAGCCATGTAAAATATTCATGCTATGTGAGAGCTTCAAATGTTCTTCGCACCAAGTTTTGGTTCATGAAAGCTAGTTCGATAAGATGCAAGTTGGATAGAATTCGTTTACGCAATCTATTTGATCTAAATTTGATTTAAATTCTCCACATGCGCCCGACCAGCTCCAACACCTGTACTCCTTTGGCTAACGTCTGTACACGAGTAAAAATTCTTTTGAATTCTCAGACCAAAAAATTGGTCTGTTTCCATGCTCAAAATAGGGCAATAAAACAATTCATTAGATTTGATTGTTCGCGCTTCAAGATCATAGTATTTCCTAGAATATTCAGCAACAGAATTCTACTTATAGCAATAAAAATATATTTACACGTGCCAGCGACTGTTAAGTGCCGTGAGTCATTTAACTCAGATGCCATGTCGCTCCAACACGACCAGAACGATGTACAGCGCTAAATGTGTAATTTCCAGGACAGTTCACATGGTTTCAAACTCCACAGGTGCTGGATTCGAAAAGAGACTTCTATTTAACGAACATTTGTTCGCGGACTTATTTATATTCAATATCGACTTTTCGCATTCTGTAGTGGCAAACCAGCTATTTCTTCAGCAATTAATGTCAAGTCATCACTCCGAGTCTTTTCAGTATCGATCGTAAATAACCTGACAAGATATCTGGTATTCATGTTAAACGACAGAAACGCATATACATTTGAATGAGCAATACGAACTGTTTGGTGTTGTGAGAGACTGAACATTTTGTACTGAAGGATTATAAGGTAACTTTTCGAACATTCTTCACAAATTCATTTTGGAAAATTCAAGCTAAGACTCCCTGTTTGTTAAAAACAATTTTGAAGACTCATTTCATACCTAACAATTATATATGTGAACTTTCTCTGCTCAGATATATGCCAAACCACACGAAATTTGCCTACTATGTTCAAAATATGAAACAAAATTTGCTTATATAGGTAAAGCAATTATGGCTCTGTGTCCGATTATACTATTATCACCCCGATGCTAGAGAAGGTTTCGTGAAGGAGATTCATGAGCCGAACCGTTAACATGAGAGATGCTAAATAAATTCAGATTGATCTAGCAGAAATGGTTGCATCCGTCTCACAAGGAAGAAGGATTAAAATTGTTTTCGTTGCATCTGAAATTTTTCAAGAAAACAAATATTTGCAACGTTGCAAATTCTATTCTTCTGGAGTACAATATATCCCAGAAGCATTTTAAAATCTATAAATTTATTATCGGTTAAAGCTTATTAATATCCAAATTTATCATAGAGTAAACCTCGTTATAGGTTTTTAGAAACGTTCATCGTGAAACAGGTGTAGAAAAAATGGATAGTGATTTCGCAAAATGAAGCAACGCGCTAAATTTTGACCAAATTCACGGCATACACATGCGCAACGCAGTTCATCTGACTTGAAATTGGGCATTTTTGAACAAAATCTCATAGCTACTATAGATAATGTAAATGATATTGTGAAAAACTGAAAAATTGTCATTTGTGGAAAATGTTCTACAGTGCTGCTTAATAGTGCACATCATTTTTTAGTTTTAGTACTGGCTTTTGAAGTGCTTCTCAAATATTTCTGTTCGTTGTTTGGCTACCCTTCAGTTCATTTTTAGCAGACTGGAATAAATGGATTTTTTTCATTCATGAATCATCAACTTTTTCATGCCTAGTGTGCATAATGCAAACGTTTCATTCAAACACTAACGTGGGACTTCATCTGGGTGTACGGAAATGAATTCAACTATCTAAAAACAATTTCAATAACTAAGAAGCAGGTATTAATTACTATTGCATTTATCGACTAAAAGAAAAAATTAGTGCTGAACTTTTACACTGAAATTTTTGATTTGGCTGTTCACTCTCAAGTACACATCAAAACAATGAAACACAAATCAATTGAATTCATAACATCTTTTAAAAATGTTTTGCGATAATTTTTCATTTCTTTTATTCATGCAAAATAATTGATTTTCGTGAATAAGTCTTACAATCAAAACCAGTAACACTGTAAAGGAATCCTTAATCTAACTGACTTGTGGAAGAAATACAGAGTAAATTTGTACACTAGAGACAATTTCTGACATGCTGTGGCAAATTGGGCTGAGCTTAGTGGTCTCCTAATGTAGTGAATTGCAAGCTAGGTATTTTCCTAGGAGTTGAGAGCAGCATTGTCGATTTAGAAAATTTTTACGGGAAATTCTACAGGATTTTAGGCTACATTTGAGTTCATTATTGTAACTCGAAAATGTCAAAGCATTGAGAATAGTCTAAGAATAAAAAAATAAAGAATCGAGGGAAATAAGTTTTGGATCAAATGGTACCATTCTCAAGTGTCATACCAGTAGACCTTGGTTGTTAATATTCGCTCTTAATGAAGTGAAATAATATTCTTATAGTCTTCGTCGTTCTCTATTCAAACTCCACATGCACTCCTCATGTCGTTCTTCCCCTCCTCATAAATTAACCTATTTCAAAACCACCAAAACACTCTGACGTCACCTGAGGTAAAAACCGTACAACTTCTCTCTTTGGCTTCGTATTCAAATAATTCAAATATAGTAGTTCTACGTACATTGTCTGTTTTCATAAAGGTACCAGAAAAGAAATGTGATCTCAAAATTTACGGATGAAATTATATCAATGATAAAATTAGGATACTCAGGGTACTTATACAATAAGTATTATGCATTCAATTTCATGGGGGAATATTTCAAATGAGCTAGGTATACGATGTGTGCGAAGAAGTAATGTACAGGGTGTTTTTCAAACATGACACCAGAAGAAATCTAATAACTCCTGATACAATGAACGAATTTTTGAAAACAAAATGGAAGTAGAATCCTGAGATTTACATCTTTGATACCTACGTAAACATGACATAACAGTCAAAATAAGAATCAGAGGACACAGTAAAATTCATCTAGCTTCGCAACTGCTGCCAAGATGACGAACTGGACAAAAGAACAATTTTCTTTCATGAGCACTCCATACTTCTTTAATGGAAGGAGCATTGTCCTAGCCCCGCGAAGTTTCAAGGGCTTATCGTGACAAGCCGACGGATCTGACTAAACTCAAGGATGTTATTATCTCAGAAATTTTGTAAGATTGATTGATCCCACCCTCACCAGTGCTGGAATGAGAAGCATTCGAATACGCACCCAGTATTGCGTGCAGTCGAGTAGACGCCATATAATGAATGTCATCTTTAAAAATTAGTCCAAAGAAAAAAAATCTCATGATTCTACTGTCGTTTTGTTTTCAAAAATCCGTTCATTATACCAAAAGTTTTAAAGAATTTTCGTGTCCCGTAGTTAAAAAACACCCTGAATTTACGCAAGCTTTGACACATCCCTCATAGGTAAAACTTAAATTGTACGAAGAATTGGAAATGTTGGTCATGTAGAAGAAGGTAATGAGCCAGGAATTTGACTCAAGGCTAATTTTTTATTTTGCCAGGGAAATTGGCCAAACCTCAGACATACACGATCTTCAACTATCAATGCAACCAGAGTTTTGTCTCCTCCAAACCATTCGATTAATTTTAAGCGGTGTGGCCGGTTGATTCCTCAATATTAACGTTTTTTGGAACATCGCACACGCAGTGCGGAAGAGTAGCTCCTATACTCATAATCGAGGCCATTGTGGGCGAAGTAACATTTCCTATGCTTGCCGTTTTTGAAAATAACATGATTCCCGACTACAAGCAAAACATGGCTGCACTGCAGATGGTAGGTAGCCAAGCACTCTACATTGTCTGATGTTTGATGTTTCGATGTTGTTCATGATCAACAGTACTGTTGGAAATGAAAATAATGCAATTTCATGTTCCTTCGTGCAGTCCCACGAGTCAGTTTTCGTGGAATTACTGAATTCCTCGTTCTATTTGTGAGATGCTTGCTGGACTGGGTAAGGCAGACAATTGATGTGCGCCTAGATGAGCGGTGCCCAGACCAAATTTCAGGCTAGTGTGTTTACCGCAGTTTTACATGCGCAAATGAGACACTATTTCGAATATTTCGATGCGGTGCTGAAGATGATCGATTTGCTCTCTAAACATAATTTGTTATCGTATTATCCATTCATGTTTGAGTGCTAAAGCTGTACATCTGGAATTGTGAGACGCGATGGACACCAATTCATTCATCAATGCATTCTATAAATTTTTTGTTCTCAGAGATCCTCTTTAACAGCTCCGCTCAGATTCTGTGACAAAGTTTCGTTGGTGCTATGAATAAAGCTGAAGAATTTCAAATCCTGGAAGTTGATGATAAGTTGGCTGCCCTCGGTTGCAGGTGGGAGAAGTCATGCATTGCAATTTATAGGAGAAGTCGAACGAAAAACTAGCCAGTTTAAATGCGCGATGGATTTCTGAATACAGCAGCTTGGAAAAAGAATCGGACCTAGAGGCAAATTCAACGCTTTGCTTTCTGAAGTCGTAATAGCCAGCGTCATGACCCTCTGAGTCATGATGGCCATGTGGCTAGAGTCAGATGACCCTCTTCCTCTGTCACCTTTTGTGTGAGATTCTGGCCATGTGGACGAAAGTTGTTTGGACGACGACTTTTTGGGTAAACGAAGTGAAATCTGGATTTAGCGCCTGTCTTTTTGTGAATGAATACCAGGATTCCATGGTTCTTTCATTTTTGCGTTATTTTTAGATACTTGAAATTTCATTTTCGAAAAGCGATATTTAAATATTTGAGATGAGGTTGACGATTTGAAAGGATTTGTGTGATTGACTGCTACCTCAGAAAACCTGATTCAGGCTTGCCGATATGAACTCCCGATGTAGGAACCATTGCAGGCTCTACATTAAACTGTTCTAAAATATTCGAGTGTGCCTCAAATTACAATTTGCATCATCATTTAGGAGCATATACAGGTATGCAAAATATTCAAATTATATTTTTCATCTTTATTTAGGAGCAGATACAGGTACATGGCAAGGTAAAATGTACAGTAATATTTAAAAGTAGTGGTTCAGAAATAAAATATGTACTTTCAGGCATCCATCAAATTGTTCAGCTCATTCATTTGCTTGCGCGGCAGGTTCAATGTTGATTACCAGGCGAACGTCAACTTTTCATTGCTTTCTTTTTCAACAACTCTTGAAAGATACATCGTCTTCATTCTTTCCAGACAAATTTTCTTTCATCTTCAAAAAAGTTCCTTCCTCTAATATAATATCGCAGGCTCTTTAAATGTAAACATTTGTAATGAACATTTTAAGTGTCTTAATTACAACGGATGTGAACCGATCACTCGAATAAAACTCGATAGGCCACTTAATGTTGCATCTGAAAAATCTTAATAAAATCATCCTCGTTTTTCAGTTGAGTTTTGCATCAGTACCCCTTGTGTCTGCAAAGACAATCAAGTACACTGTCTTCCTTCTTCATAAACCTTGATTGGCACTACTGTTTTTAAATTTTGTTTTTGCTGTGGTACAACTCTAGAAGAAGTTCCACAAGCGACCACTGTCATTTAGTAGGAGGAACGAGGGTTAGTTCTCTTATACTAAAAAGATGACTGTTTTTTTAGGTCACAACATCATAGGAAGATTTGTTTGGTGTTCGTTTGGGCACATAAGCAACGTAACTCACTGCATCCTGCGTGAGTGGAACGGTGCATATGACGACCCAGTCACTTTGTATAAAAATGGTTCGAACAATTGTTACCGGAAAAAATATCGCAGAAAAATACAATCTAAGTTTTTGCAGGCTCATTCCTGCAACGGAAAATCTGTGGTCATGAATTCGTTCAACGACCTCGATTTTGTCACTTTAAAAATTCGATTTTGCTGCAATCAAGTGAGAGAAGGAAATCAATTTTTAACTTAGGGTAATAAAAAGAGGCTCAAAGCAAGCTTTTATTTTCCATTTATAGATGTTGTCGAGAACGAATACATTTCAAAATCACTTCAGCATGAACAAGTCTCAATGTCACGTTTCATTGTAACCAAAAAATCAACAATGATGCTAGTAATTTGAAATCAATGCAAAACAAGCTGATTACAAGCGTTAAAATTCGTAGATGTCAAATTATGAAGTTCTCGTAGATATAAAATCTCGTACTCCCAACCGTCTGAGCTGCTGTATCACTTGTCTCTCAAAAGATTTCAAACTTACTCGGAACAGGGCGTCAACTCTTCTCCCTGGCAAACTACTGAAACAACGTCTGTATTCTCATCGATTGCTTTAAGCTTCCCTTTGATATTCAAGCCGATGAGCGAATCAGTTGCAGGGGGCCCTGATTCAAATTCGTCGTCATTCACCTGTACATCGTCAGGGAAATGGTACCAGGCTCCATCTCTGAATTTGACGTTCACCAAGAATGGGTCCACTTTATTTACTGTAAAATAAAAATTGTGAAGTTGAAGTGATTACAGTGTCAGAAAAATCAGGAATAATCTACGATGAGTTATAAACTAAAAATCAATATCAATTCAGTGCACGTAACATCAGTCTTCCCATTTGTTAAGGGAACTATTTTAAAATTGTTTATGAGAAGCTTAGCCCTAATTCATTATATTGGATGTGCTTAACTCTTATTTTTGTGAAGGCGTGGTTGTGGAAAATTGCTGCCGACTTTTGGGATTTGTTAATTTGATCGACTAGTATGCCCACCACATACATAAATAAGTGAAATGACTGGACATTAGTTTGGTTCAAAAGGAAAAGACTTAGGGTGAACCTACTGATGATTTAATGTCATGTTCGAATTCTTGTTAGGAACCATGAAAATATTCAATACATATTAAGCCGGGGAATTTGAAATATAAATAACTAATACAATGAGTTTGTAAACGGCCATTTATCAGCAAAGTAATCAATATTTTTCTCGCTAAAGAGTTAACCTAGAATCTTCAAAGCCACTAATTTTGAAACAAATGCAGGACGTGTTTGAGGTAGAATCACAAAAGTGTTCACTACAAAAAAATTGCAGTGGATACGCCCTTACCATTGAAAAGAGCCGAATTTTCCTTGAGTTTCTCAAGCCCTTCACCAGGAAGAGCGCTGGGCAGCGTCATTCCCTTGAAATAGCAAGTGCGATCCGCATCACAGGGGCGAGCTCGAGGAGTCACGAATTCCAAACACGGGGTTATGTCTTCGGTGCAGCATTCCTGAACTTCACGAGGGATCGAGGATGGTTCCACTTTAAGACCATCTGCAGTAAGAAATTGTTATGAAGTCGATGCTGTCTGTTGATCTTGTGACGAAGGACGAAAAAATTTAAAACTCAATTAAGATCTGGCACCTTAAAGTAAGATTACCACTATGGTCATACTGGTTAAACGTACGGTATATTCAAAATCTGGATTTGTGTCAAGTTTTGCCTAAATAATTTTTTTAGATATTTCACGCTAATTAGGTGCTCAGAAAACGCACTCATCAAAATTTAGTCTCTGTTGCTTTTTTGAAAAAGTTATAGACCTATGAATAATGCATGACACAACGAAATTTTAGGAAGAGCTTAATGTAAAACGAATCAAAGTAATTTAATACCTAGAGTACCGTATCAGTTCACTGAGAATATATGCATTTATTCACATATATATTCAGTATTTCATTTTGTAAGTTGTGGAAACGGAATGAAGTCTTTAAATACAATGAATATAGTGCCCAAGTCAGGCAACTTCGCAGTCAGTAAAATACTAAAAATGTTGAATGCCATCGTTGGATTAACTCACTTTAAATTAACTGATGATCATAAAATTTGATTCATTGGTTTTCTCAGTCATAAAAAACGATGATTGGTTTCAGCCATGACGTCTAATAAAAGACATAACTTGAGGCATCTGAGAGTTAAGGATTATGTAAACGTCTTAGATATCAATGTACAACAGGATGTTATAGAAAGTTGACTATGGACTTTTCTACATGCCTCGTTGTTTCACTAGCGTCCCACACGCACTCAAGTTGTTCACGGAAACAATATCAAAAAGATACGGAACATGAGTAACAAAAACAAGTTACTAGGTAAAATAAAATAGTTACTTTTGTCTATGAGGATTCCATCACTGTCGCAATTTGTTTCGCACAGCCCAGTGTAGTACTGGTGTCCAGATTCTTCCATTCCGAGCGACGTAAAGCAAATATCAACTGTGAGGAAAGAAAAAAATATTGCTGCTTAATGTTGTAAGAAATATCGCATTAAGCTTTAAAAATGAATTAGCACTTCAAAGCGAAACAAATTGGTATCGATGAACGTTTGTTGATACAATTGAGTGAATTCCTGTCTTCTCTGTGAGGGACTACAGTTAATTATTTGTCCTCAAATTAATTTCAATAATCAGCGTAAGGGAATAACTAAACTAAAAAGACGTTTGCCAACCATTCCTCTGAAGTCTGATGCGGAATTTCAAATGTGCAACTATTTTTCAATCTAAATATGTGCAAATCTCTATGACAAAGCTCCTTAACAAAGTAACAGAGAAGTTGTCTGTCGAGTTTCAACTAAATTTGCTTGACGAATTGTCTCATAAGTTCCTTAATAGTAAAATGTAATATTGAAAAACTTACGTGGAGAAATGATGAAAACCTCTTCACCGTCGCAGGAGGTGTCTTTTGGATTGTAGACGCCTTCAGTAGGGAGCGAACACACACCATTCGAGTGCTTGAACATCAGTGACCCTGAAAAAAAAATATTTCATAGGTCTTACATGAATAAAAAGATTTTTGAATTTAACGAAGAGGTATTCACAAACGGTTCAAATATGTATAAAAAGATTTTTAAATTTAACGAAGAGATGTTTACAAAAGGTTCAGACACCTGCACGAAATTAGTTTCAGCTTGTATCGCACCCCGATGATAAGAGGACTTTTTCCGCCTTTCTCTTTATTTATCCTAACCTGAATCACACTGTTAATGATTTATATTCCTATAGCAAACTTGGGTCAAAAATAGTTTAATGACTTTTCAGTTACTGTGCAAAGTTAAAACATGGACGAAAAAGTTGCAGGGTAGAAGAAAGCTTAAATAACATTAAGTCGTGTTCCTAATTACAGCCTGGAATTGCAGGATATTCTGGACCTAACTCGTAGAAGCTGACCCCCACCCAGTGTGTTTGGTCTCCCGGTAGCCACTCTAGACTGCTATTAAACCGTTCGCACAATTTCAAGATCGCCTTCAAAACCCAGTCACTCAGCTTCAAGTTGTGGCTCACGTTTTGGGTTGGCCTTATCTTGATGAATAATATATTGTTAAACCATACGATCACCGACCTTCTCCTTTATCAGCGTCTACAGTATATTGTGGTCACTGGACTCTGAGAAAAAATGCATAAAAAGTGAAATATTCACAGCCATAAAACTACTCCCAATCAGCCACTGACCGGCTTCGTGGGCGTTGAAGGCACATGCGATTATGCCGTCCACTCCTTCAACGTCCTCCCAAGTCACTTCTGCGTCGCTGGCGATGAGATACCGAACATACTCTTTACCATCGCCAACTATAATAGCATTCAGAGTGGCGTCGATCACATTTAACTCGTCGAAGCAGCTCGAAAACAGATGACTCTTCGAATCATGCATTAGGGGGTACTGCAATTAGAAATGGAATTTCATTCCATAAAGTGCTTGGAGTAACGAATGAAACCTTTCCTCCCAAATCGCTTGGAAAGAAGTCATGAACAAGAATAAGATTAAGACGATTGTAAGTTAGTTACCGAGCACTGCAGGCTAACGAGGAGGAGGAAACGTATCGTAAAGAAGAGCAGGTACCTTCAGTGCTAGAACAAGGTCTAATGGAAGGAAAATAATCGTTCAAAGAGAGATGCATCTTTCCTGTTGAATCATTTGATTGAAATCTAGCAAAACAGAATTAGCGTGAGAGATAATAAATTCACAAGAATATTTTTCCCTAGTTCTTATCAAATGAAAAAATTGTAATATCAAATGCATAAGCTTTATACACATAGTCAACAACAATAAAAAAATTGAAATTGACCTCCACTTAATTTTCTCGCTTTGCAGAACTTATTGAAGTAATATTTGTCAATGAAACACGATTCAAGGAAGCCATCAGTTGAAACATTCAAATCATATTGGGATGCGAGAGTCAATAGAGTATAATTGATAAGTTAAACACAATTCAAAGAACCACAGCTTGATATATCAAAGTTGTATTGGTGTATGTGAGTAAATATGATATTTTTCATTGGACACAATTTAAGAAAATCAAAAATCGGTATTTGAGAATCATTAACACACGGCACTTACGTTGGTGAAAATTGTTTCATATTCTCTGGCTGCTGGAAAGGACAAGGACGCATCCTGGAAAAAAAAATATTTTTCATCAGAATCACAATCACCAAAATTATTTATACTATTTTCTTTTTAAAGAGCATGGGATAAAGTAGAAGGGGGTTAATTATTACATGCAAAAATAAACTTTCAGTATCTGTAACTGTAGAGAATAACAGGGTCAATCAATGCAAAATCGTTTGTGAACGGTTATGGTGCATGCTGTCGAATTTTCCCAACTCCGGCTTGTAGGTACCTATTTTCCCCCATACTTGGGGCTAGGGAAGTGTTCAGTTACCTACCCCGTTCAAGATTTTTGAAACTTTTCATGAGCAGTCTTGGTACTTTCATAAATATCACTCTATTTTTGAAGACATATTTACGAGGTTGGGGGCTAAACAAGATAAAAATCACCGGGAAATTCACATCTATTCAATTTTTCATCATCAGTATAATACGGAGCCCATTCCGTGGATTGGGGTGCAGATATTCCCGATAGTTTCAAGAAAAAAATGAAACCTGCAAACGGGAAATTAATTTAACAAAGGGAATCGCAGCTAGGTTTCCATTACAGTCTCACTTACAGTACATTTGATTCTTTGGGCAAAATGAATTCAAGACTGTTTTTGGAAGAAGAACCCGAGTCTTTCCCTTAGAATTTCTGATGGGTTTTGCATTGGTAAAAAATATGAAAAAGAAAAATCTTGAAAAACGCTCTAAATAACCCTGTTGGAAACAGAGTTAATTAAATAGCATATAAATAGGCGCACTGAATTCCCCAAGCTTATCACATTGAAAAAACTTTTATTTGAAAATGCAAAATCATTCCGGTTATGATGCAATTTACGAAAAATGAACACACAAAACTGAACAACCGTGCCCATGTTGAAATTTTTTCTAATGTTGTTCCTCCGAAATTGTACTTCGCTTAGTATTATACAAAAAAATTTGCACAGAATGTTAAAAATTACAAATCAAACACGAGAAATCATAGATGAATACATAAATTCATGAGTCTCTGCAAACATCAAAATCGGTTAACTCATTTTTATTGCGAACAATGAAACACAAAAACTGATTCTTTTGAAAATACGAATCTAAACGTGTTAATAAATACAATCTTTATTTAAACTAATTAATCTATTATTAAAAGAACTCTTACCTTGGCAAGCGCGACGGACAGTAAGCCGAAACCAATGCAAAGTTTCCAACCGCGAGTTTCCATGTTTAAGAAAGTCTTCTGATGTTCACAGCGGACGACCGGCGCACGAACTGAACTGGACGCTAGCGCTTACCCATCTTTGGCGACTGTGGCACAGATGTTATGGCGCATGAACCAATTACAGCGTTGTGCAAGGCGTGGTTCGAATAGTGGATTTGAGACGACGACGAAATAGTGAACAAATGTTATGGAGGAAAATATGTCGTTATGTTATGTCGCTCATATTGAAGCGCTTGAAGAAAATTTGAAAATTTCAATTGTTATTCATACGTGTTTTACCAAATTTGTCCAAATAATTAGTTACGATTTAGTTCACTTTTTAGGTCTCCTATTGTGTGCGTTACTCATGTAATAAAATTTGATGGAAAATAAACAAGGGAAGCATTACGAAACACAAGAATTTATGTAGAATCTATATTTTGCTTCTTAACGTATAAATCTCATTTTGCAGACAATTTAAAACAATTTATATTCAAGCTAGGTGGCAAATACGTGTCAACATGTATCTGAAATTTACAAAAGTGTAATGAAACCTAAAAATATCTGCTCTAAAATTAATCAAATTGGGACGGAACTTGAATATGTTTCGTTATTTTTTAATTTTCAGAGAAAAGATAAATTTAGAGTGAAGCTGCAAGCCAGCTCATTCACCGAGTCATTCATATTTCCTTGAAACAAAAAAGAAACGTTGAACCAAGTTCAAGCTGATGAACGGAATGTTTTAAATTCTCAGGGTTCTTTCTCAGTGTGGGATTTTTGCCTCCTACTTGTGTTTGATTTCTTCACAGCATGGCTGTATTTTTTGGCTAAAAATCAAAAAGTGATACAGATTTCCTTGAAAGAACGACAAATTCCAGATTATTGGTATGAAAACTTAAACATTGTCAACAGATTTTAAGAATCGGTAAATATTGATGCTTAATAATATCCATAAATAATCCGTTGCAATTCTGCGGTGCTGATAATGGTCTAGGTGACTGGTCACAGATCCACTGTGAAGTATTCAGAGTGAAAAAAAATTCACTGATTATTATGCATGTTCATTAAATTTAATCCTCACGATCGGCAAGAACAAATCACGAAACATTAAAAATAAATATTTATGAGTTTTCGGGAACGTGTAAAATTTTCAAGCTGTTAGAGAGCTTGATTTAGTATTTGCACCAAATATTTGTTCACCAAAGCTAGTTCGACAACGTGCAAATCGGAAAGTGTTTATTTCCACGATATATTTAGATTTAATTCTTCACAAGTGCACTATCAGCGTCACACTTGTGGTCCATTGGCTACGCTCCATTGGCTGTACAGAAAAAGTCAAAATCCTTTTCAAATTTCTGGCAAAGAAATTAGTCGCTATTCCATGTTCCCATTAAATCAGTAAAACAACCCAGTAGATTTAATAGCACGTACGTCGAGATAAAAAAAATCCTTCTAATATTAAGTAATGAGAATCTAGTTTTAACAACAGAAATATAGTTGCACGTGCCTGCGACTGTTAAGTGTCGTGCGTCATTAAACTTAGATGCCATGTCGCTCCAACACGACCAGAGCGATGCACAGCGCTAAATGTGTAATTTCCCTGTCAGCTCAAATGGCTTCGAACTGCACTGGTGCTGAATTTGAAAAAAAACTCGTATCAACTGACGTCAAGTTATCGCTCTGAGTTCTTTGTTTATTGGTCGTTAATAACGTGACAAGATCTTTCGAATTCAAGTCAAATGACAGGAATTCTAGTATATTTGAATGGACTATACCAGGGAGGTTACCTTTCGACTCCCTTGGGAAATACGCACCAACCACTGGTAGAGCGAAAGATCGAATGTTTTGAGCTAAATGATGAAAAGGAAACTCATAGAATACTCTTTCCCGATTCATGTTGGAAATTCAAGCTAAAACTCCCTGTGTTGTTTACAAATTTGTCAACGATTCAGTTCATTTCTATAAAAACTAACATGAATGCAGTATATGTGAACCTTGTTTGTTCATACATGCTCCGTGAATTTTTTTTCTTGTGGCGGCATTTGGAAATGGCCGAAACTCACTGTCCATAGAGATTTTCCATATCCCATTGATTCCAATACGATTAGATATACATTTCTTAGCTTGGAAGAGGTTTTGTGTGATTTTTTTGGTGAAAACTAGAAGCTGATAAAATTATTTCAGACCATGATAATTCCGATGCCAGAGGATTTTGAATGAAAAATATCATGCTATTTTCTGTTGCAATCGAAAAATAATTATACGAGAGGGTTCTTCAGCCCCAGCGGGGTATTATTGTACCCGTAGATATCAGCAGTAAAAGTTGAGAGTATCCCCACACATTTCTACATCATCTACCTTCATGTTCCATTCCTACCATCTTTCATTTCCCCACTAACATGACTTCTCAACAATAAAGACCAGTTTTCGATTAAGCATCATTGATCTAAATACGTACTTCTAATTATTAAATAATTATTGAAGTACCAAAAATATTGATAGCAATAATGAGAATAAAGTCTCATTTAAATTCAACTGATGGAATATTTATGACAGTATGCGAAAGAAAGTTTTTTGGGGAAACAGATATTCACATTCAGGATTTTAATTTTAAGTAACATCATGGATATGTAAACTTGATCTAGGTTCCTAAAATATTTTTATTAGAAGGGATGCGTATCGTTGTTGATCATTATAAAATTCCTTGGAATTTTAAACACGTTGCAAAAAAAATCTGTAAATACTTCGAGTGACGTGTCTTGAGCTATACGCTGTCAATGCGAATTTTATTCATGAGAGTTAAGTCTGACCAAAAAAAAAAAACTGAGAATTCGTTTTGGCAACAGTTATTCATACCATCTGACGACCAATATCTGAATGAATGATGTGCTTGAATTCTAAAATCCAGGCTATTTTATATTCCCTGGGATTTTGCATCATCTATCACGGCAAACGTTGAAATTAGTAAAAGACAAATGAAACAGGTTTGAGCTTGGCTGTTTCTCCCAAAATTACGAAATAAATTTGGCAGATTTTTCCTAGTTCTTCGTATAATATGAAATATTTTAGTTTCATAACAAGCAGTGATGGGGTCAGTTTTCAGGAGTGCACAACATGTAAATAGCTTAATTTTTTCTGCTTTTATTTCTTCGTGAGATTCGCTGAAATTTTTGGTTGAGAGAAAAAAGTAGTAGACGTTATCTTTTCAAAAGAACTTGAGAAGTAAAATGCTGACCCTCAGCCCCAAAGATGCCTCTAACACATTGGGCAAAATCGTTCACCTAATATGACTGCAGAGGCCCACTCAGGAAAGTGAGGGTAAAGCCGTATCAATAATTAAATAGCTTAGAGTGCTTATTACAGACAAATGCACGTTCCAGTCGATCTTGCTGAAGCGATATGAGACAAATGTTGGTGCCTATGAACAGCTGAAAAATAATTTTCAAGTACAGTATAATCCGACCAGGAGCTCTGATGGTTCAAGCTCTAAGTCTCCGAACAGGATTCAAGTCATGAATTTTTCCGCTCCCATCTCGGTGGTGAGAGGAGGTTACGGTTTCTCCAAGGAACTTACCTTCGAAGAGAGACTCCTACGCATGAGAAGGTGTTTTTACACTTGGCGTTTCTTTCTCGATAAGCTGAGAAGATTGAAGCAACTTGGGAGCAAAAATGGGAGCTGAGTTGCTGTGCTCTCTTCTAGTCTTAATGAAACCCAACCTCCTATTTTCAGTTCTATCTCATGAAAAATATAGCATGCCACTGTCTAAAACATCACAAATGTTGCTTCTAAGCAGCATTACTTAGAACTAGAGGGCGGTATTATATTTTGCAGAAATGTTTCCATGAGTTATTACGCATTCAATTTGGGAGCAGCGTTTTAGTCTACACGCTGTGATGATACAGCACATAATAAGAATTCAAAATGAACCGAGGTGGACGTACGAATCTGTTAAGACATGAGGGTAAAATCTATTCTTTCAATTCATATCTAGTATAAAAACGTGTGAGAAAGGCGCTGAGTTGCTTACTTACAGTGATCTGTCGGTATCGAATAATGTCAGGCTTCTAGGGTACTGAAATCACTACCAATGTCAATTTCCTATCGATGAAAAGGTGTCAGATTTATGATCAAAAATACTGATATAATTAACATTGAAGTAGACCCTATAATGAGGGTAGTTGCTTGCATTAGTAAATACAACTCGATGCTGACTGGGATATTACATTACGCAACTTGAGACATGTTGTACAATGTGATATTACGCACATCCAATATCACGAAGTCGAATACTTTCCAATGTTCCTCGACTTGTCATTGTATGATCACATTTTTTCATGTAAAGGAGTAAAAATAAATACGGCGTAATGAGTAGGGATATGAAAAAGTTTCGTCTATCAACGTCCGCAAAAAGACTTCAATTGTTTTCTCAGTAGTTTGCATTCAAGCTTCGCTGTTAAAATTTTCCATTCAGTATTTCTTGATGGCTTAAATCGCGTGATTAAGTGGATCTATCGTAAATGGAAGCGAGGCAAACACAACCCATTTGAAATCTTTTTTTATGTCAGAATACCAATGTTTACCTGCAGCAATGACACAGACATTGGGTAAAAAATTAAATTTTTATCTTTTTTATGTGAGTTACCATAATTCCACGTAGAAAAAGGCAGCAAGATAAATTGGTATCAACAGTTCTCCTTTAGGTGGGTGCGCTCCATGTAAAATGACTGTAAGAGTTGCGAAAACAATGACCAGCAATACGGCCTAGTATATTTCATAGAAGCTGTGCACACCGTTCTTCTGCCACGCAACTTCTTTTTATTGTTTTTGGTTGTCATGGGAAACTCGTTACTGTTACGTTAAATTATTTTTCTAGTTCATCAACTTGTTTTGATAGTTCACTAGAAGATGGTGTGTGGCTTGCTGCGACCGTGGTAAACTATTACAATAGGTCAGTAGAAGTGGGCCTGTGATTTACTGACATCCGTAACTTGTTCTATCATTTCATTGTGAGGTGGGACATAATTGACTGCCATCGGTAACTTGTTCTATCATTTCATTGTGAGGTGGGACATAATTGACTGCCATCTGTTACTTGTTCTAACACTTCATTGTGAGAAGGGACATAATTGACTGCCATCTGTAACTCGTTCTAACATTTCATTGTGAGAAGGGACATAATTGACTGCCATCGGTAACTTGTTTTATCATTTCATTGTGAGGTGGGACATAATTGACTGCCATCTGTTACTTGTTCTAACATTTCATTGTGAGAAGGGACATAATTGGCTGCCATCGGTAACTTGTTTTATCATTTCATTGTGAGGTGGGACATAATTGACTGCCATCTGTTACTTGTTCTAACATTTCATTGTGAGGTGGGACATAATTGACTGCCATCTGTAACTCGTTCTAACATTTCATTGTGAGAAGGGACATAATTGACTGCCATCGGTAACTTGTTTTATCATTTCATTGTGAGGTGGGACATAATTGACTGCCATCTGTTACTTGTTCTAACATTTCATTGTGAGGTGGGACATAATTGACTGCCATCTGTTACTTGTTCTAACATTTCATTGCGAGAAGGGACATAATTGACTGCCATCTGTAACTCGTTCTAACATTTCATTGTGAGAAGGGACATAATTGACTGCCATCGGTAACTTGTTTTATCATTTCATTGTGAGGTGGGACATAATTGACTGCCATCTGTTACTTGTTCTAACATTTCATTGTGAGAAGGGACATAATTGACTGCCATCTGTTACTTGTTCTAACATTTCATTGTGAGAAGGGACATAATTGACTGCCATCGGTAACTTGTTTTATCATTTCATTGTGAGGTGGGACATAATTGACTGCCATCTGTTACTTGTTCTAACATTTCATTGTGAGGTGGGACATAATTGACTGCCATCTGTTACTTGTTCTAACATTTCATTGCGAGAAGGGACATAATTGACTGCCATCTGTAACTCGTTCTAACATTTCATTGTGAGAAGGGACATAATTGACTGCCATCGGTAACTTGTTTTATCATTTCATTGTGAGGTGGGACATAATTGACTGCCATCTGTTACTTGTTCTAACATTTCATTGTGAGGTGGGACATAATTGACTGCCATCTGTTACTTGTTCTAACATTTCATTGCGAGAAGGGACATAATTGACTGCCATCTGTAACTCGTTCTAACATTTCATTGTGAGAAGGGACATAATTGACTGCCATCGGTAACTTGTTTTATCATTTCATTGTGAGGTGGGACATAATTGACTGCCATCTGTTACTTGTTCTAACATTTCATTGTGAGAAGGGACATAATTGACTTCCATCGGTAACTTGTTCTATCATTTCATTGTGAGGTGGGACATAATTGACTGCCATCTGTTACTTGTTCTAACATTTCATTGTGAGAAGGGACATAATTGACTGCCATCTGTAACTCGTTCTAACATTTCATTGTGAGAAGGGACATAATTGACTGCCATCGGTAACTTGTTTTATCATTTCATTGTGAGGTGGGACATAATTGACTGCCATCTGTAACTTGTTCTAACATTTCATTGTGAGAAGGGACGCAATTTACTCACATCCGTAACTAGTTCTTACATTTCATTGTGAGAAGGGACATAATTGACTTCCATCGGTAACTTGTTCTATCATTTCATTGTGAGGTGGGACATAATTGACTGCCATCTGTAACTTGTTCTAACATTTCATTGTGAGAAGGGACGCAATTTACTGACATCCGTAACTAGTTCTAACATTTCATTGTGAGAAGGGACGTAATTAATTTACTTCCATCTGTAATTTGTTCTAACATTTCATTGTGAGTAGAGGAATTCACTGACTTCTGTAACTTGTTCTTGTAGTTCATTAGGAGAAGGAGAGGGACTAGCGGTTACATCTGAAGATCATCCGGTTGTAGCGCTAGAGGAAAATATGTGATATGTCGTAAAATGTTGCTCAGTATTCCCACTCATGCAATTTAAGAGCTCTTGCACGATTGGATTGTCTTTTGATTTTTTCTTTTAAACTGAAAGCACCAATATGAGAATGAGATAACACTTTTTCAGAGTTTCTTTCAATGTTCGTATTTCTAGCGGATGAGTGAATTATGCTGTTTTTCATCCAATAATAAAAGCCAAAATTCCGGTAGTAAATCATTGATCATGAGCACCTGGGACGATATATACTGACACGAATTAGAAGGGGAAAATTTAAATTAAAATGATTTGAATATCATTCTAGGAAGCGTACGTTAGGTCATTGTAAGGTGGAGTATGAAAATCGCAACCCTGACATTTCGTTACCAGTTTGAAAGAAAATGGGAAACAATTCGATTTTCAAACTCACTTGGAAATGATACTAGCAATAATTGATTGTTGTTTTCGTGTAACTTGATGAAGCTCCTTTCTTTCGATGTAAAATTATCTCTGCAATGTAGTTATGGTAGGTTTGTGAACACGAATTAAAAACTTTCGATTCTACCGGAATAATGATTTCTTCATTTGTGTAATTCCTTGCAGTTATTGACGACCGTTGAACAAATATTTTAGTTGGTAAAAAGAAGATTGAAAATGAAATTATTACGAATATTCATTGCTTGAATTTCTTTCTCTCAATAGTTTTCTTTTAAATGAGTTCAAAATCACCAGCTAATTACTGCGGGACTAACATTCTATTTAATTTTGAACCTCTTTTAATGCTTTGATGATTAACACACTGAATATCATATTTTAAATTATCAATGTGAATTTTGATTACAATTTTTGGAGCACATTTATATATCAGGTTCCGTTCGAATTAGATGTGCATTTCGTTTAGAAAGGTATTTGAAACTTCAAAAATACTTTTATTACTAACTTTATTGTATGGTAAATGAAACATATAACACAATAAATTCACACGAAATGCTGAAGGTGATTGATCAAGAATTCGTTTTAAAGGAGAGAGATCGATGGTTAGTTATACGAAGCTGATTGAAAGACAATGAGCGAAAGAAAGGTGGTATAGTGAAGATGATGATCTATAGCATGAACTCCATGGTACAAAGAAACTTAACGAAACAAATTATTGAGTGCTTAGTTAACGAAATAACTTGGTGAACATGATCAAAATCAGGAATTGCTCGTCATGAAGGTTTAAGTGGAATTAGATCATGCAATGGAGGCGCAAAATTCTCCATTGACGTGTTTTCCTCGACAGTATTTACGGGAGGCCTTATTTATCCATATTGTATCTAGAACTAGCAAAATTTGGTACTGGAATGCATCGTGCATTATTTATTTTCGCCAGAGCTTGAGGCGACGAGTCGGGATCGGGTTTTGTATAAAATACAGTCGTTTGTGATATGATACCTAAGTTACTTGAGCGGTCCAAGAAGTGCTATAGCAGTGGCAGAACAATTGAGAGCTCCTACAATGGGACTACTTTACTGGTAGCATTAATAACTTTACAAGTAACAGACCAATATGTAGACTAGGTCTAGAAGCCACTCTAGCAAATGAGTACGAACTATATTACATGTCCTCGCCTTACCATCTTAGGCCCAGATACAATATAAGAAATCATCTAATATATAATTATTCAGCTAAATTGCCTACTTAAAACAGCTATCATTTGTCAAGAAAGAGACGAGTGAGCTTTGTATGCTACGAAGAGATGCAATAAATTAAATTTTTATCATTCATCTCATCGCATTCATCCGCCTACTTGAGTGCCGCTGCAATATTCCTGCCTCCCTCTGTTGTGTCCTAATTTTTTTAGTAATTTGAAACTCTTACGGCAACGCATAGTGGTCAGTTTTCTTTACAATTATTAAAGGATATAAGCTTTGTATTCCTTGAAGTCCTTACTTTTCATGCATCTTTAAATTCCGAAAGGGATGTTTTTTGGGGTTCTCTTACGTTTTAGATTTCATCACTAAGATCGCGGTTGTAGCTGAAGCAATCATCGCATGAATAGGTTGTCACATTCAGTTTGTGTAAGGAGTACAGCACACACGCTCTCAAAATCGAAATGAAGGAAGGCTTCTTTTTCTGTAAGCTTTGTTCCTATTTCTGGAGGTCTTTGTAATTCAAACACTCTCGCAGAAACTCTCCTGGTCTAGAACGAAGCTTTTCATTAAGACGAAAGTCTCACATATATCTAAGTAATAAGGATCCCACTGTATCGTCAATCGGTTCTATCCATTCTATATTCCGAATTTTATGGCGATTCGCTACTCTACTCAGTAAAATTTGAGATAAGTGCATTCTAACATACGCAACATTATAACCACTTTCAATAACAAAGTAAAAACGGAGGCTTTAAATTCATACTATTCAGCAATATTTCAACAGACAACCTAACATCGAAACTGTTATTGTATTAATAAGTAATGTTATTACAGCATAGTCCTATCATTAGACTGACTGACTGACTATAAGCGAGAGGCAAAACAAATGAAAGCATATATTCTGAAAAAAATATTCTAGATCGTTTTGGAAGATTGTGTCTAGATTAAATGTTTTTGTGTGAACTAGGTGAGTCTCGCACGCACTCGTCCGCAGTTGGACGCTTGCAGTGATCTAAGAGAGCCAACATCACAAAATAACACCTTGCATAAATTTATATCTTTAATACGATGCTATTATTATCTCTATAATATTTATATATATAATATGTATATATATTTTATTTATATTGATTAATATGTGCGGGGAATTGAAGAGTGAATCAATGGGTGAAGATCAGGGAGGACTGCCTAGAAGGTCGCTCAGGGCAGTCTGGGTGAACACGTAGCCTTACTGTTATTGAGCTATGGCTGATCAAAACATAAAATTAATTGTTCGGAACATGAAAGTAACTCCGCAGACTTGGTGTGAGCGAGCCGCATTTTTTCCTTTTATGCCAATTTTAGGTGGAATCGTTTTTTCCCACATTGAATCCCGGGTTTTCTCAAAACGCTTTCGTTCCAAAAAAAAAGAGATTTTATTTTTATGGATCTATGCCTGGATCCTGCAAAGCATTATTGTTTGCTTACATTTTCGCTGATCTTTACCTAAAATTAGTAAAAAAATGTGAGTTATTTTTTAAGAATTTATGCCTGCAGTCTACAAAAATTATTTTCAAGTTCCCACAGAACTAAATTGGAAGAACTTCGCTGGGATGAAATGTGTGCTGTTAACCATTCGTTTGCATATGTAAAAATAATAATCTCGCCTTCATATTTCACGGCACATTTTGGATGAATTATGCACATATAAATAAAATCTCACAACCATTTAACGCGGTAATTATTTTGGAGGAATCCTGCATATGCAAAAATAAAAATTTTGAAATCATATTTCACGGCACTTTTTTCGAAGAAATCATGCATGCGTAAAAATAAGAATCTCTAAATCCTATTTCGATGCCCTTGTTTTCTTTGAATTAATGGGAAATGTGACCAGCACCTTGGCATAATTTCATGGAGTTATTGCTCCAGGACCTCACAATTCCCGAGTCAGATATAACAAATACAAAACCAAGGCTTGGAGCACACTAAATAGGGTCAGCGCATTTTTACTTCAACTAGGCATGTATCAACCAACCTAATTTGCGCTTAGGGATCTCCTGCAGTAGTCATTTGTAAACTTTGTTCATTAGATGGTTGACTATTTGTAAGCTTTGTCATTCAAGAAATGATTACAGGAGGGATTGAATATTTCATGTAAAGTATAAATTTCGAAAAGGTATAATAGAGAGGGAGGAGCATTGTGTGTAGACGACGTAGTTTTTGAATGCATAAATCGTGTTATGTTAGTAGCTTCCGAACACTAATCGAGTGATAAGCTGTGAAATTTTTCATTGAATTTGCAATTTCTATAGGAAATATTAATTTGTTTTGACAAACGAAGAATAGTACAAACCAGCAAAGGCTGAATATCGTGGTGCATTGACTATCACCAACATGAAAACATTGTTTTTAATTTTTATAATGATATAAATTTTCTTCTCAAACTTTCATGCGATTCCAATTTACTGGGATTGTTTAAAAAAAATTAGTTTTCTTCTATTAGTTTACCAAAATACCGATAACAACGGGAATAAATTTGAGGCCGGTCTTCCCTTTCCTGAGTTTTTATTTTTTTTTGAAGCCAACCAACAGGATCAAAATGAAAAAATAAAACCATAAGTATCTAATCGCTGAATGAGTCGATCTTTTTGAAAATGAGGAAACGAAATAACTCCTTAATAGATTTTTTCCACACTGATCGTTGGTTATCTCATGTTGAAACTGAACTCTGATAGCTTTCAGAAGCGGAAATATAATTTTTGATGTCCCAAAAGCTTACGTCAGTTGTTGATTATGTGAAGAACTACTGACTGGAAAAAGGAAGTGCTTGCGCTAAGGTATTAATGCACGTAGAGGTGCAGGGAGAGCAAGTTTCAGTCGGTATCTACACTCTGATTATTTTAACATTCAAACGATTTTGAGCGATCCAGTGTCGTGAGAGGAAGGTTCAGAGTTATAAATACAGCCTGACAGCCGGTGCTTTTTGAGAGCTGTCGCATTCCGAACACACGATGAATGCCACTCAGGATCTAGTGGAAACTTGGCTGTTGAAGATATTTTATCACAAATTAATTGGTACCCTAAAATTCAAAAACGGAGTTAGTGAACAAAGGAACCCCCATAAATTGACGATTTAACATTGTTTTACATGATGACCCGGAAAATGATAAATCTTACCAAAGTCGGCCAGTAAATCATCGATACGTTGGGGTATGCCACATCCGTAGCTTATTATTTGAGTTTCATTTGAAAGTATTCTGACCATCGTAGTAGAACAGTGTCAGGTGAGAAATGATTCGTGTAAAAGTGTTCGTGCCTGAACGATGTTGAAGGAGATATGCAGAATAGGTGCAAGCATGATTCCAGACCACATTTCCATTTCCATTTAAGTCACACTATAGCAGAAGTGAACATAAATACACTATGTAGAGCTTGGTTGACTCACTACTAGATAACAGGATCTACATTTTTGCAGGTTATTTGAAAAATTCTCTTCGTGATGAGTATGTTTCTAAGCGGGCGTCATTATCACTTTTGCAACCCCAAAAGACAATGCTCATCTACCCTAGAGTAGCTTAGACTTGAGCAATGAAGTATATCATCGGAACGGTAAGAGCTTTTATCATTGAAGTCCTTTGCGTCTACACAAATAAACAAATCATAAACTGTCTTCTGGTAGCTAACACTTATATGAATAGAGTTTTACTTCTCAGAGAAAACTTAGTACTTAATCATGCAGAAAATAACTTCTACCAAGTCATTGTTTTATCTATAAGCTATTTACAATATATTGCCGATAACACTGATAAAAACAGCTTCATTTTGCGAGTAATTGTCTATTGCCTACATTCCAAATGAAGTAGACTTTCGGAAGGGAAAATACAGGCAACGATACTTATGACTCCAGGATTTTCCCCCGAGTGGAACCGAATGCACAAAAGGCAAAAGCAATCGAGGTATTCATTGTATTCGAGGCTACTTTTCAAATGTCTCAGTATTACCGGCAATATGTGCATCAGTGGAGTAACCGCGTATAGTCCGAACTCAGCCTCTAAGATTTTCCGTGCCATCACTTAGACAGCACACTTTGGGCTTCACGAAGAGTAATAAATCCTGTTGCCTCTGCCTACTAATTTCAGTCAATCACAAGCGTAAAACAAATCATCTGTAAAACGTGATCCCTCTCGAAAACCACCAAATCAAATTCCATAATGTAATACTTAAATTCATTCTCACAGAGGTCAGAGTTAACACCACTCAGGTTTCAAGAGATTCGAAACCTTTTCAGTACCAACAAAGACCCTATAACGAAAGCGTGTCTCTGCGACTTCTAGATGCGACCCACAGGCTCACTGGAGCTGCATTATACACATAGCCTGTATTGGTAGCATCTTCTTGAAATTCGTGTCTCCCGCCTAATATAGACTTATTTGTTGAGCGGTGTGAACTACGTGGTATTAGGTCACAACACTTGTCTATATATTCACCCGTAGCTGACCTACAGTTGTAACTACTGTAGTCTTAGGCAAACTGGGTAATATGCAATGAATATTCTGCCTGAAAGCTGCAAAAGCACACGCTATGTAATGTAATTGAAACGGAAATTCCTCTACAACTACTAATAAGCTGTTGAAGAATAATTAACCAGCTGACGACGCTCTAATTTTGTTTATGAACAAGCTACTGTAAACGTGAGTGTATAATTGAATTCATAATAATACTTCAAAAAAATTATCAACTTAACGCTAAGAAATTGCCCTAATCATGAGCAATTTGAGTTCATTCTGTGGAGCTAATAAACGTAAAGACATTCCATTCACCAAAAGTATATCCAAGGTTTGACTAACTTTCAGGGATCTGAAACACTTCATGGTTTCCAACTAGAAACTGGAGCAAGAAGACAAATTTCTCTCTGCATGGAGTACATTCAACTATAAGGTATCTTGGACTTACAATAAATTAGGTATTAATCAATTCTCGACGAATAAATTATCAGTCCATTTTGCGACTGAAACACAGATGTGAGCAGTCGACGTTCAGCAACGTAGAGTTCCAGCGATTGAAGCGTCGAGAAGTTGGGTACAGCGCAGCAGACGAAATATTATTCTCTTCAAGTGACGTAACAGGCGACGGTGAAAATACACGATTGCAGAGGCTGGAACAAAATATGTCGCACGAGAAGGGCTTGCTGGTTTCAGTGCAGTGTGCGTAGTACAGAACAACTCCAAGGGTTTACCTAACCTGCACGCATAAACTGAAAGATATGACTGTGCTAATCGGAAGATGCTGCTTTCTTACGTTTTATACTGGCAGCAGCCACTTGAGTATAATAATAAACCTTAAAACATTAGCAACATTTTAGCGAGGTCCATTGCGATGGCCTTGCAAAGAGTACATCACAAGTCACTTGAGTCAACACACTTCACCATATCAACACTGAAAGTGTGTTTTGCACTTCACTTCACTTGTAAAATTTGACTTGATATTCTACATTTGAAGTCGACGCAGTTCGGTATAACGATGCAGATATTCTCAGTATTTGTTTGCCTTAAATTACTCTCGACTTGTACAGTCGTCACTTAACCTAATACAAAAATGTTTAGCATAAGATGCCTTCCAGAGTATCCCAATGGAAGCGGAATGGCAGACTTTCTGCTTAGTGGTCAGTGTTAGACCCTAAAACTCTCTATCAAAAAGTATTTCACGATTTAGCGACTACATTCGCTCAACATGGACACAAGTACTGCTTATAAAGATATAAAAGATGTACAATTTCATTTTGAGAAGGGTTTTATGAAAGACCTTATACATGTGTATCTTGTATAAACGTCTCGATGGCTGCACTATAAAGGGATGAGCATAATTGTTATTTGTACACCACTGACTCTACATGTCTACCCCATACTGATCAGGGTTGTATTTTATCTTTCCTCGATTTTAGGCAAATGGAAAATCAATTGACCGCTGAGATTTTTGCTGTTCGGTAGCAAAATATCTTCCTGATAAGTTACAGCGACGCAATTGCTACCTCACGACTCTCTAGAGCTCTATCCACCTTTCGCTATCCAGAATGGAGGAGAAAATCAAAGTAAGTTCGGTTATGATGACTTGAGCAGAAATTTGGTCATGTTGCTAGTTGAATATTTAATTTCCTTATACGTTATATGATCTAGCCCGTAGGTTCTATTCAGATGCCTGCAAGAAATTGTGAGGGTTGCGATTCACTACAACGAAATATATTCTTGGCTGAATTCTGAACCAAAGCATTCTTTTTTCTATTACATTTTAAAATGAGGTCCAACTCGCATGTGTGAGGAATGTCGAAACAGTGTAAGGAATGTTTGACGTTGTTTATATTAATTTCAGTGCGTTGACGTCAATTGAAGGTGATTCAAGAGAATACATAAGTGAGACACAGAAGTTTTTAATTAGGAAATGACGTCTTAGTCAGCAAATGAACGTAAGGTTCTCATCGATATACTTTATGACATTTGTTGTAATACCCACATGAATTGGAGCGTGAACAATTTTCAGTGAATAATTCAACGGTAACCCAAATTATGAAAAAATGATTACTCTAAGTTGGATAGTTAGAAGGCACAATTGAAATCCAGAATTTTGAAAGCGCGTTTGCGCAAATCCATTCCTGAACAGGTTTTACTTCTACCATTATTTTCAATTTGGAAATGTGCGGAAAATTGGAACAAGAAGAAAGAACTGGATGCATATATTGTGCAGAAATTCTTGATTTCATAGTCGAATGCCAGATTTAATTTGTTTAACCATTCATGGACTCACAGAGCATTTATAGAGTTTCAGATAGCTCACGGTTTCTAGAACTACCACTCGCTAGTTTGAATTATGTTTGGCAATTTTTTACGAAAAATTGAAAATATTAGAAAGCGAACATAAGAAGACTTGCTTTCTTGTTCAAAATCTTAATTCAACGCATAACGGGATACAATAAACAATAAGTAGACACTACTTTGAAAGCGTTGGAACGTAAAAAGTGATCATCGGTCGATAATTCAACAGCAAAAATTTGAAAATTGATTTTTTACCTCCATGTTTATGAGCCATTACTCTCAAACTGAGGGTAGTGAAAATAAATTGCTATCACGCAAATGTTTTCAAACAACCGATCAGATTTTGCTTTAATGGTTCTTTATAAGTTCCACTGCACGTTCGAATCAATGAGAGTGATGTTAAATTCTTCCAAAGACAATAATATTTCACAAATGGATCTGGTGGGCTAGATAGGCCTGTTATCTTGATGATCACGTAGAGAGGGAAGTGGGATCAAGTCTAATTTTTTTTGCAGCAGCAAAAAATGATATTCGTTTGCTCACATGTTCACTGCAATACAACTAGCAATAAATGAAATATATTTATCTTGATGATCACGTAGAGAGGGAAGTGGGATCAAGTCTAATTTTTTTCTCTGCAGCAGCAAAAAATGATATTCGTTTGCTCACATGTTTATTGCAATACGACTAGCAATAAATGAAATATATTTATCTTGATGATCACGTAGAGAGGGAAGTGGGATCAAGTCTAATTTTTTTCTTTGCAGCAGCAAAAAATGGTATTCGTTTGCTCACATGTTTATTGCAATACAACTAGCAATAAATGAAAATATTTATCTTGATGATCACGTAGAGAGGAAAATGGGATCAAGTCTAATTTTTTTCTCTGCAGCAGCAAAAAATGATATTCGTTTGCTCACATGTTCACTGCAATACAACTAGCAATAAATGAAAATATTTATCTTGATGATCACGTAGAGAGGGAAATGGGATGAAGACTAATTTTTTTCTTTGCAGCAGCAAAAAATGATATTCGTTTGCTCACATGTTCACTGCAATACAACTAGCAATAAATGAAATATATTTATCATGATGATCACGTAGGGATGAAAATGGGGTCAAGACTAATTATTTTCTTTGCAGCAACAAAAATTGATATTCGTTTGCTCACATTTTTATTGCAATACAACTAGCAATAAATGAAATATACTTCAATCAATTTGCTTAGCCATGAATAGAATTTTAAAGAAGGAATAATTATTCGGCTAAGTCAAGAGTACAGTGATACTTTTCGAGTGCCTTTTTGGGTTTAAACATCAACAGATGGGATGAGCATCACAAAAAAGAGTACATAGAGGAAACAGTTTTTCACGTGATAGGTGATCATCTATAGTGTAGTTAATCATTTTATTGTTATTTACAGTGATATATTTGTCAATCTTGGACTAATGCTCATAATTCAAGCCAGACAGTTTTGTTACAAACTGGGAGTGAGGGATAAGTGAAGTTCTTTGACAGTTCAACTCCATGAAATCAGTAATAATTGTCGACGAAATCCCATTGATTTTGCTGAAACGATTATTTTATTCGTGGGTTAGAACCTGTGTTTGAAACAAGACAAGACTTTGCCGATATGGAAATATGGTTGTGGGATTCTTACCACAACATTTTCGTCAACGTGAGCGTATTTTGACACCTAGCGAAAACAGCTCTCAGTTTTTAGAAGGTAAAAAAAATTGTATTGCAATTTTTTAGCAGTTTTGTTTGAAGGGGCGAAAGTTCATCTCATCAATTATGCTGACTCAGATCAAGTTTTAAGAATATTTCACTGAAGCAAGGTACAAATTTCAGACAAACATTTTTAATAACTTAAAAAGAAACATTCATGCCGCCTTAGATGTGCTTCTCAGCTTACGTTGATTTTATTTTATTACAGCATAGTTTATTGAAGTTACTCAATCCCGTGCATATTTACTTTAAAATGTTTGATGTTAAGCTGGGTATTGCTGCTCAAGTAGCCAAAAATATACTTCAGTGGGGACAGATTTAGAACTCAGGGATGAACCATACAAGATGATTGATGTAGTGAATGTGTATATATATATATATATACATATATATATATATATAGGTTTCATCTTTTTCGATTAACCCTAATGTACGTAATGTGAATATTCTTTTAAGCTATCAACGGCAAAACGTAACATGTATATCAAATATTAACTCATGAATAGAAACTTTAGAGTACTATAATACTATCAAATAACATTGCTAAGTTTATAAATAGTAAGTAGTTCGCTATGTAAGGAGTATAGTCTTTATTCTTAGGTATGGAGGGTGAGGTCGTCGATAGGTTCATCAGAGATGTGCAGATATATGATCCAATACATGAGGTTGAAGCAGACGAAACACACTGGGAATACAATGCGGGAGTATTTGTCGACGTCTGAAGGAGAGCACCCATACAGCTTGTCCAGGCCCTGCGGAAAAATACATTCCGATGAGTTTCAATTCACAAATTTTTCTAAAGATAACATTGCGATCAGTTTCAATTCACGAAATGTATTAACTAAAACTTTATGACTAGTTTCAATTCACAAAATGTATCAAATAAAATATTGCGACTAAATTCAACTCACAAAATATATTAAAAAAACATTGCGACTAGACTCAGTACACGAAATTTATTAAATAAAAGATTGCGACTACTTTCAAATCAGAAAATGAATATAATGAAACACAATGACTAGTTATGAATTACGAAATAAATAAAATACAATATTTTGAATAGTTTCAATTCACTTAGGGGATAAATAAAACACTGACACAAGTTTCATACCAGAAAATATGCATAATAAAACATTGTGACTAGTTTCATATTATGAAATCCGTAAAACAATACACATTGACGAACTTCGATTGACAAAATAAATAGAAGTAAAACATTTCACCATCTTTCAATTGAAGAAATAGGTGAAAAAGTACGGTGACTTGTTTCATTTCACACAATGAATATGATAAAACATTATACATAGTTTTAATTCACAAAATGAATAAAATTAATTAGTTTCTTTCAAAAACTTTGGTATGTGTTTATATCTAATCAGTGAACTTAGCGCTGAATTTATAGATAAACTTCACGTTAAAACAGGAAACAATATAGATGAAAGTAAACAACAGTGCTATAAATGCATTAAAGTTTCATTTTACAGTAGACAAGAAGAAGGAAAAACTAGACCAATATTTGGCAGTCTGACAAAAACAGGCCGTATTTATTTATAAACATAATGATGAAAATGGAATAAAATATATAATACTACAAAATATCACGAACTGGATGCGTCAGAATTAATAAGCCAACTTCATGTCGTCATAGAGAATGTAAATTATTTAAGAATGAATTCTAGTGTTCTTTCATAATTAACATCTATCTTATTGAAACAATGTTTTAGCGCATTTGATAACCTTAATGAACCGTTTTCTTTTTCTTTTGAAGTAATGGATCACAAACACATCTCTGAAATACGATAGTGATGCTCAAACTCACAAAAGTTACAGGCAAACTATTCCCAGTGTTGCGCAAGTTAACTCACATCGCTTCATGCAGACACACTAAATAAATTCAGAGTTGTAGTTATTAAAAGGTCGTAGAGTCTGAAAACACTCCACAATAAAATAAGTTCAATCTTTTCCGCACAGTTTCACGTGAGTGTTCTCCTCTTACTCAATTTTAAGAGGAGCGGAACCTCTAAAATCTACCCGAAATAAAGGAGAAGTCCGAAGAGCTTCACAATAAAAGCCTCCCTTTTATATTTTTGTCCTCACGAGTGCAGCCCACCAGCTGAAGATCACTTTCACTAGCGAAACTTGGGAATGAGGTGTCGTGGTTTGAGGTTAAAAAAAGGGAGAACCGTCACTCTCTCGTTATCGATAGTTTGCTCTCCAATGGCGGGCTGGTGGACAGTTGGACCTGAAAACCCTCGAGCACCAAATGTTTTCCGGGCTTCCGAACCGAAATTAAGCCTGCCTTAAATTTCCTCCCCCGAAGTTCTGAAAATGGACTCAAAACAACAAACTTACAGCTCTGGACCATGACTTTTGCACGATTGAGCATTCACAGTGGCTGGAAAATACCAAGAAGGAATCTCATTTAATTTCTGATATATTTAGCAATTGTAGTGAACATATCTGTCCAAATCAGGGTTACAAATTCTCAAATTTTCCACAGTAGTGTTTGACATTTGAGGCCAGAATGCGATGTATGCTCTTCTCTTCACCAATCCAAGTGGGAAACTTATATTCACTCTGAGAATGAATGGAATGTATAAATTTATATCTTAAGACATATACAATTATAAATATGCTATGTGAAGGATACATGACCTAAAGCAGTTCCCTACATCCAATTTCAGATGATCAAAACTCTAGAAAATGAGGAAATCTGACAATTCAAGGCTTCCGTAATCCAAGTCTAATGACTTCCGAACGCCCAACTCTCAATTCTGTGAAGCCTGTAAGTCTCTAGGATATTAATAAAAACTTCAAAGCAGAACAGAATTCCAAATCCCTCAGTAGGAAGCGTCCCGTTCTTTGTAAGGGACTTTTATAAAGAACAGACGCAGCAAATATTCCTATATTTACTTTGTTGGGGTCCTTGATGGGAGGAGTGAAGCCCGGAGGAGGCGGAGGTGCTTCTTCGTCAGCGCGTCCGTTGATTGTGTTCTCGAGAGTACCTCCCTTCGAGTGAGCTTTGGGGTCGTGCACCTTGTATCGCACCTCCTGGAACAGCGGAGCCCTCACCACGTTGTCGGGAGTTCCACGTCGACACTCGCACACGCCCTGCAAGTAATGTTTTTAACAGCGTCACGCATGCAATGTTTTTCAGTTAGTCCATCGATTTTCCCCCGGCAATTCATGTTCAAAGAAACAATATTTTGAATTGCGCCACTAACATGATGTTTCATCATGCATAGTAACTTTTAACACCGAATTGGTTAGCGCCAAATAACATGAGGAGAACTTTAGCTGTCTCTCACATAACCTTTAAAAACGCATGATCAGTGTGGTATTGTATTGCAAATTTTAGCCCAATCACGAGGACAGGTATCAGCTTTTTGTAGAAGCAGGGCTCGTAAATACTACAGGAAGAGTAGTGCGATATCCTTTATTCCTTCGTCCGCCTTAACAAATTTACAAAGTTAACTGCTGTTCTTACTGAAGACATGCATAGTCAGACTGGAGATAAAATTCATTCATAGGATCGAAATCTGAATGATTTTGACGTACACTACTGACGATAATTAATACCTAGAAAAATAGATAATAGAATGGGAGCTCACTGATCGTGAAAAACGGTAGGTGAGTCTATGATGATCGACCGATGATTTTGAAGTTTGAAATAGTGGAATGAATATTCGAGAAGACGATGTGACGGAAAACGATAAATATCATTCAATTGAAACTATAAAAATTTGACAAGTTTTTTGATGAGAAGAGCGTCTCAAATTTGTAATCTTGTAAAGAATTAGTTCACTTCTTCGCTGAAAATCGGACACATTTTGGAGTACCTCATTAGCTAATATCATAAACGATTTTCAATTCCTTTTGAATGCGATGATCGAACGCTTGAAATGCTTATTTTATTTATTTTATTTAGTTCGGAAAAAGTAATACTCGATGTTAAAATTTGTCTAATTTTCATCATAAATAGAACACAATTTATATCTCTGGAATAATTACTTGCTTTTTGCTCGTAGGGAAGTACGCAATAAAAAAACATTCAAAACTTGCCATTGCATGAGCAAGCCTCAAAATTTAACGAGCAATAAAACTGTACGCAACGGTACTGTCAACTTGTCAGATTTTGATGCCTAAAATCCGTCATTCAAATTCCTAGTGAAGCTACGTTACTGCTGTACACCTCAACTTGTGGGTGGGTAACACCAAGCTCTGCGATGCCTCAACGAAATAGATGGCTTTGGTTCTCAAGGAATTCCTGATTTGTATGAATCGCGGTGGTCTGCAGTGGCAACAAAAATGAAGAACCTTTGATGTCAGAACTCAGAGATGATTATTCATGAAGAGCAGCCATGCCTACGCGCTCTTCTGCCCGCAACGAAGGACTGCAGTGCACCCAACGCTGGCTATCAGTTGGAGCAGGATGAAAGCTTCCTTTGTAACTCGGAGAGTGATAACGCGGGGGAAGTAAACGCACCCAAACATCGGAGCTCGTTCGAACAATATGACGATGCGCAAAGCAACCAACAAATGCAGAGGTATCATGGAACATGAGCACAGGAAAACCCACACATGATAAATGCTAGCCTGAATAAAGAATTGCTACAAAGAAATGGGATCGGATTGAGAATGCAAGAAAGAAGGAGCTCAAACGTGAACAAATCTAACAAAAAAAGATGGAGTAGCAAAAGATGATTGAAAGGGAGTGGAAAGTGAGGTGAAAAAATCGTACGTGGATAATCAGTGCCTGTAGAGCGATTTCATTTGAACAGCAGGATGAGAATTTTAGTTTATACTAGTAAACTAAACAATCAATCTATAGTCATCATTACGGATCATGACTATAGATGTGAATCTATTTGCGTTTGAAGATCTTGTTTAACATGACATTAATATTTTTAAATAATTCATAAACTAACTTGTCTAACTAATGGTGTTTGAAAAAAATAGGGGAGGTGTTGCATTAAATGAAGAAAAAATAGCAATGTTCTGAGTTAGTTTTGTCTGATACCCTGGTAGCCGTGCTGGTTTTCACATAAAGCGACACGACCAGATGGGGTTTCAAATCTGTCCAGTCAATGATGAGCCTAAATATAATAGTAAAGTTTTTTGGACCATGTTACTCCGTGAAACATCTCAAGCAATCTCATAAACCACGCATGAGTTTTTATCGAATTGAATTAAAAGAATACGCTGTAACCAATTCAAATCCATTATTTAATTACTCCAGCAAATACTAAACAAGTCCTGAAATTTTTACACCAACGACCACAAATGCTCTGATAAAGGGTATGCAATACTCGTAAATGTATGATTTGGTGGTTACCAATTGAACTAAATTATTTAAGAGAGTCACACATTTTTTCAGTGCAGTGTGAAATCTGTGATGATAATTTATCAGTACGATACACAAGACTTTCACCCTTTACAATTAGATGCGGCAGAAGAAGACAAGAACAGTGATTTTAGTGTTTTACCAATGATAAGTTCTACTATCTGTTCTAAAAAAATATTTGGTACAATATGGCTGATAACATCTTTTTCTGTATCAAAGAACAAATTAGACACCCCAAATACGTACGAAAATCAAGGCTTAATTTGAAACAGTATGTTAAATTTCTTTGTTCACAAAGTCAACGAGAAAATAAGAGCAACGGGAAATGTTTATTTTACGTCAACGTCACAGCTTTTGTCTTTGTAGTGCATCACGACCAGAATATTTAGAATGTCCAGCGTTGCGTTTACAAACGACGCGTACTAACCTCTCTTGCTGCCAGGACGTAACCAGAAGGAGAGATACAATGTACATCAATTGGGTTTCTAGAAGAAGATGAGATAACAAGAAAACATTTACTGAACTACTTCAAAATCTAAAAAAAGCGTATGCATTGGTTTAAATTTGGCTGCGGAGATATCTGGAAATAAAACTTCAGTCACACCAAGGACTACAATGCTGTGTGATGATTGCTTCCATGATTTTTTCCTCAAAAGCCTACTTTCACTCCAGTGTTATTGATTTATGAAAAACTTTTGTAAATCTACGGTAAATTTTCGAAGAACCGAATTTTCTAAAAAAAAACGCTACGGTCGACAATGGTAAGATTCAAAAATCATTTAATGGTTTTGGTGATATTCATATAGAATAAAAACTCCATGGTTAAAGAAATTAAACTGGAAACATGTTCCTTTACATAGGCAAGAAAATGTTTAAAATCTACGGTAAATGAATCCAATATTTAAGTAACTTTTCCTAAATATTTCGGAATTATAACACTTGATTTGAAGGATGTTTCACCTAATAATTATTGAGTAACGCCGATGGGAAAATATAATTTAATTATCTAAGAGAAATTTTACTGGTAAAATTATAGGCAAATTTTGTTCTGCAAAACATTTATCTATGGAAAAATATTTCATAATTAAAATTTCAGTACCAAATTTTTTCAGAGATTCAAATAGAATTAGAATAAATTTGTATTATTTTATGTATTTATCATATAATAACAAAACAATTAAGCGAAGTGAAATCAGTTCACAGTGCTCCAGATATAGTTTTCATTTTATTAAATATTTCAGAGTTTCTCTACGGGCACTTTTTAAATTCACTAATATTTGTCTGCAACCGATATAAGATGAAGCTGAGTCATTACTTGCACTATTTTCCTGGTTGTCACCTTAAATCAGTTTTGTCTGCAATAGTACCACCTCATATGTGATAACTCACTTTGCTCGTACTGCCCTTGGAATTATTTATTCTCATTTTAAGGTTTCCATTATTACTCATTACTACCACTTTCCGTGTGCTAACTTTTCTTACACGTACTGTCTGAAGTGCTGTTCTCATTTTAAGATCTCTATTACCACCCAGTAGTATCATTTTCTATGAGTTAACTCATCATTCTCGTAATGCCCGAGATATTATTCTCGTATTTAAAGTCTCCATAACCACTCATTAATACCATTTTCTGTGTTAACTTATCTTACTCGTACTGCCTGAAGTGCTGTTCTCATTTTAAGATCTCTATTACCACCCAGTAGTATCATTTTCTATGAGTTAACTCATCATTCTCGTAATTCCCGAGATATTATTCTCATATTTAAAGTCTCCATAACCACTCATTAATACCATTTTCTTTGTTAACTTATATTACTCGTACTGCCTGCGGTATTATTCTTATTTTTGGGATCTCCAATACCACGCATAATGTCGAATACTACCAGCTAGACTCCCACCATTTACATGGTCGCAGGTCGCAGAAAGACATGTTCAGCAGTGACTGCTGTTAAAGCTGAGGCTTCCTTGCATATCATTCGAGTCGCGCAGCCCTGGCTCTGACGTCAATAGGACCCAGATCTAACGTGTCTCACGTGCGTTTACTTCACGGAATAATTGTAAAAATTCCACGCCACGTAGATGAACACATAAGAAACCCTCTGCTTGATATAGAATGATGGAAAACCAGTGACAAATGACTGTGTTATGGTTGGGAGTAAATTATTACACGGTAGAGTTGAAGCTGCGAGAGGGTGTGGTCGGTTGCCTAGAATCTCGGCCGACGTTTTTATAACCCATTGTCCACTAAAACAAAACGCTTTACGTTTATGATTAGCCAAAGATAAGCGCGACTTGAGGAATAAACAGTGGGGGCTACGACGTGATTTTAGAGGAAAATTGAGATGAAGAGATAACCTGAGCTCTCTTTTTCCTGAGTTCAACCAATTTATATGAAGCGGCATCAAGTGCCGACCGCACCTTAAGGATGAACACCTCTTCGGCCGCCATGCTGGCTATTGACTTTTTCACAGTAGGTAACCTTCGGACAGCCTCCAACTTATGCCAAGATTTTCGGTTTCACGAGTAATGCTCTGATCTGATAGTGTAGATAATAATCACTGTTTATTCTTGAAGAAATTTTCGGATCCTTGCTGACTTTCGCCTTTCACGGTAAGTATTATTCAGAAAGCATGCAACTAATGCGAAGATTCTCTGCTTCAGGGCAATGGTCTGATCTTGAACAATATAGTTTCACTCTTCTAGTTGATTCACTCCGATTAAAATTACATTCTCTAATGCACTAAAAGCTAAAGTGTTGATTTTTGATATACTAAAACACAAAAATCGGCTAGCCAGCTCACCGTGGAGTAGAGTGTAATGGATATATGCAGATTTCATTCTGAAATTTAATATGAAGAATAATTACAAAATGTGCATTGAAATAGTTGAAGCTTTTGTGATCATTGGAGTGCGACAAACTATACAAAAAACATTGCTTGTTCTTGCATGAGATCATCTCTCGTATGAGATGCTGATCATTCTGCATTTCTGTTTTCAACATTGTGTTCATTTTATGGAAAGTGAAATTTGTCTCAATTTTTCAACCATATGTCTTGTACCTCTAACACACTATAACTGACAGGTAATTTTCTGGCATTGTATTTTTTAAACCCTGAACCGTAGCATTTAAAACCAGGACTGCTCTGTCAAATCCGTGAAATTAAATGTTTTCATCCACTCAAAGTGTGCAGTTTTCGTTTACATATTGAAATATACGGTGTGGCATTAAGCAAGAAAGACAATAGATAACTCCTGCCTAGGAAAGATATTTTGTGGTATGGATAAAAAAAGACAGTAAGTAACTCCTGCCCAGGAAATCTCTAAATTAAGATCTTAGGAATCTTCCTCATTAAGAATTAAAGGCCTAAGGCACGCAATGCGCTTTGGGAGCGAGAAGACAAGGGCTCGAATGTCAGGGGCTGAGCAGCATCGAAGCGCCTTGCTTTGTAGAGGCCGAGTGCCCGTCAAAATACATACAGGGATCCCCTGATAGCAAGATAGTGAGTGAGCTCTCGAATGGCGCCGTTGTCAACAGATTCCAGCATTTTTAAATCTATCAACGAAGCCCATCATTTGCTGCTCAATTCAAAAGGAGTGAATTAGCATCGGTATTGTTCGAGAACCTCTTTATTTTTAGAGATGCTGTTCGAACTCTCACGTGAGGAAAGTTACAATGACCTGTTTGTAAACATGGGAATCAGTATCGGTCTTGTTTGAAATCCTCTACACTTACAGAGGTGCCACTTTAGCTTTCTCCCGTGAGGAAATTTACGGCTTTGTTTATTAACGGATATCTCAGCATAGGTGTTGTTTTAGAAGCTTTTCCGATCCATAAATGCTGCTCGAACACTCACTTTAGGAAAGCCACCATTCATCATAAATGTTAAGATTTTTTTCAAACTCTGTCCGTAATTTTAAAGGAAAATCCAAATCACGCGAGGGAAAACTAAATATTGTGTCTGCTAAAAATTTATAATAAAAAGTTGGTATAACTTTGCATTGAGCAGCTTTTTGAGCAAATGACAATCGTTTGCGAGCGTGGTAGAATTTATCATAGTAAGGTACGCAAATTCAATCACACAAGTTTCTTCCACTATGAGGAAATTTTCACAAACAGGAGAGGGATCGGAAGATTATCAAGTGTAACGGGACTGAAGAATAGCTTCTATAAGCTGGTGTAACGCAGGAATTTTCTTACGATGACAGTTTGTCCAGAAAAATCGAGATTGAGCGCTAACGCAAATTCAACAATAATGTTTCGAAAATGTGTCGAAAATAAGGGAGATTTACCTCTACGATTAAGCCACGAATTAATCTAGTTGAAAGATTAGTTGAACATCCCATATAGTTCGTTTGGTGTGTTGATATAATTGTAAAAGGGGAAACGGATCGGCTTATGCTTCGTCTGAACAAAACTCTTTTCTTTTTTTGTTGCGAGATATGCTCATTAAGACCCATCAAGAGACAGGGTTTCCATGGAGCATTTGCTGTATTTTAAGACGGAAAATTTATAACAAGCCCCTCATTATGATGCCCTGCTATAAAAATAAGTAAAGATGGAGTGTGACTTATTATTATAACCTTGTATAAATCAATCAAAAAATAATGCTAGATGATCACTTCGCATAGGTTTATAAGTAAATAGAAAAGGATCATGCCAATCATTGAAACCAGTAATAAAAAAATGGTATGATTTTTTTAAATGGGCCAAGCTGATTACCATAGCCTGATTCAATAGTGAGTAAAAAACGATTTGGGCTGAATTTTGCATTTCGTATGATAAAAATGTTTGGCTGCTCATCGTACCCAGATTATAAAGTGTAACACACCTTAGCAGCTCATATTTTAGTTTTTATCGTTACCTCACTAACCTGTCGTCCACCCGAAATAGCCATCTGTGAAAAGAATGAAAAACATGTTAATTTCGCAAATTGTTTTATTGCATTCTTTAAGGATATCAAAGAAAATTTAAAATAAACATCCCTCTGTGATTTTTTTCTTCAAAATCATATAGGGAAGACCTATGCATCTGGAGCTAACGTTTCTAAAACATATTTGGGAACGGACAAAACTTGAAAGTGCACTAAGCTTGTCACGTCAAGGTAGTGGTTACTACATGCAGTAAAAGAAATGGATTAAAGCGACAGTCACTTTGTTTTCAGGCTTTAACGAAATTATCCAGTTTTCATGATATATGCTGTGGCTTGTCAACATTTTGTAAGGCTGTACTTTAGAAAATATTTTTCAAAGCCATGCAGGTGTAAACAATCATGCAATGATGCTCATGCTATGAGTATCTCGAACGGATATTTGGCTTTTTTTGTGTATTCATGACAGAGCAACTGATAAATACTGGCATTGATACCCGCTTAAATTTTAATACATCCACGGAAAATTCACTTTTGTTTTTCATTTTTTTTATGTTGGTTGTCTGCCATGTTAGGTTTGTGACAATTTAATGCCCTGGTAGACGCAATTAAAACCATAAATTATTCCGTGTGAAAACAATTTATGATCCATGAAAATTATATTTTTTCTTATTCACTAAGATGCAAATAGAAACGAAAAAGCGTTTTTCATCAGAGCGAAATTACATGGGAAATTGATGTTGCAATCGTAGGTAAAAACATTGAAATTTTCGTACGATCAATGCGCGATGAGAAAATAGGCTAAATGTATCGTGAAATTTAATTTGAACCAAGAACGTTCATTGCGAAAAGGCATTTACGAGTGCAAAACACGATGCGCTTTCATAATTCTTAGAAGTAAGATAATAATATCAATGCATGAAAATTAAAAGTAAATACAAATATCACATCCTCACAGTCCTTAGTTCAGTTTTTGCGCTGGGCGTACTCTTGTAGAATGTGTACGTAAAATAGATCAATAACCAGTGAATAAATGTAGAGTACAAAATTTACTGTTAGTTTTGTCGGCCAAAAATCTTCAGTTGAATGGTACACTCTTTGTTTTTTCCCATTCATTTTTTTCGTACTTGATCATTTTGCCATTTTCCCATTTTGATATTTTCATATCAAAATTCTGACCAAATCAAAGAAACATAATCCAAAACATGGCTCAAGGGCTGAGAGATAGAGCTAATAATTGGCAGTCACACTAATGTATATTCTGTAAGTTTTCTTCTTCTTACCCGGGGAGTCTGTTGGTACGATGGACACAATTGGAAGGGAAACCCTTCACCATATGCGAAATTAATGGGATGATTTTTAATTTCATCCCCTAGAACGAGTTAGAAGCCCTTAACTAGGCGCGAATTCGAGATGAGAAATTTGATTCCATCTCGTGCTCCATCGCGAAAAAATTAACTTCCACCCAGTAAATTTCCAGTAGAAGTAAAAATTCACTTCCTTCCATCAAATTTACAGTAGAAGCAAAAATTTACTTTCATTCAATAAATTTATGGTAAAAGTAAGAATTTACTTTTACCCAGGAATGATGCGTCGGCACTCTCAAAGTTGTAGTACCTGTATACAGCTGGCATGGCTAGGTATTTTTTGTCAGAAAATACCGGATATTATTTTGTTATTGTGTAATTTTATTTTAACAGCAGCTTATGGTGAACGACGAAAATAATTTATGAGGAATGTTTTGCCTGAAAACTAGTCTGGGTCATTCTGAGGGCATTTTATCAACAAAAACAATTGACAATTTCTGAAGAACGACCTCTTTTTTTATATTATATTTATTCCAAAATTTTATTTTGAAGCCAAAACTAAATCCTCTACCATTACCTGCTGCAAGTGCATAGCAATTGCCCATTTTAATAACTGTGAAATATTTTCACAACACAAATAATCTTCTAGCGCTGTCATGGAAGGCTCGTACGAGAGAGTGCTTTTCGTAAGAAAAAAGTAAAAAGAAAGAGAGAGAGTAAACTTTCATTGAGAGAATATTTTTTGGTATTTCTCTCAACCAATTAAAATTACGCCAAATCCGTTTGATATCTTGCAATAGAGTTTCAATGAGCTGCTAAAGAAATAACTTACCAAAAAAATTAAGAAAATGGAAAAAGGGAACGCGATTCAGTTCGGGTGAAACACACTTTTTGCATTCTAGAGTGTTAGAGATTTATCTTTTTGCATAATGGTAAATAACTGAATACTTTTCATGATTTTCTCACTAACAGCTAGCGTTTCATAGACTTGTTTCTCTGCACTTCGTCTCACGCTATTGTTTTTAAAATGCTATCGCTAAAACGTGGGTAGTTTCTGCGTGAATTTTCGGGTTTTAGCGTCGTTTTGGCAATGTGCATTGGCTCTGCCACGTGTTATTCATTGCTCAGATGCACTCAAACATTAGTCCGCTAAAATAACGCAAAACAGGCACTTATTATTCAGTAAATACTGAAACTAGAGATTTGCGTGTATTAGATTTTGTTTTGCTATCCTCTGGCGGTAACTTTGACTCGTAGAGCCACGGGCTATGTTAGAAAGAAAAGAAAGTCTAACTTAACGAAAAATTGTTTCCCACGTTTAGTTCGTATTTCGTTTGAATGCTTAAAATTACAACTGCATCCATTTTTAGCTAAAAATTCTACTAAAAGATTCTATTCGCTTTTAATTAGAGCAACACATTTCAAATTAGAGAAATTGATTTTTTTCTCAGAGCAACACATATTTCTTTTCAGTGAATTGATTTTGTAACGTTTAAAGGCAACATTTGAATTTACTTTCATATACAAGCGCAGTCATAAACGGTAAGTGAAGATGCTTATTACATTCAGCATTGTAGTCATAGTGCTTTCTGATGACACGATGCCCAAGGAGAGGACGTTCTAGTATAAGCAAGAATCTTGAAGACTTTTTGACACAAACGAATATATTCCGATGAAAAAATGCTTGTCTCCTCCATGTTTCCAAACGATACATGTTCAAAGGCTGCGACGAAAATTCTAGGACAAACAAGTTCTGAGCCGAGTGTGCTGTTCAGCTTGAAATTCCAAATACCCGAGCACCCTCAACTCAATAACCAAGGATTGGATGTTGATTTGAGTTCTATTGAAGTTTGGCGCGGCAATATTTGCAGCCACTTTTCTTGGATCTTTCCGTCATTAGGCGACGATACCCCGGGAAAATATTTCCTTGTTTGAGGGCCTCAGTTATTGTCTAAGGGACAAATGGCTTACAAAGACATTTTTGGACGAGCACAGAGAGCGCTCAACACGAAGCTAGCGCTGAGTAGGGAATTGTTCGTGTTGTTTCAGTTATGAAACAGAGAAATGATGCTTTCCAATTTTTTACTGCTTCAAATACAGAATTACTTCTCGTTAGCAAACAATGTCTCCCTGGATTTCACTTGCCTACTTTAAAATGTTTTAAGCATACCATTCAGAGTAATAACGTCCTTAATCAAAGTTGTGTTGAGAGAAAGTATGTGTTCATCAACTGCGAGAACACATTTAGAATTTGGAAATAAATATCGCTCATAAAACGTAAAGAAAAGGATAAATCCAAGTAAATGTTCTAATTTGAAAACTTAGACTTTTTTTTCAAAGAGTTAACCTAACTGTAGCCCATTGTGTGTGTGTAGTGATTTTTCTGAATAAAAATCTGCATCACGATTTGTATTACAATTTTCTACACCTTTTAAGTTGAATTTGAATTATTTAAGAGCATTCGCGATCACCCATTGTCAATTTATGGTAGAAATTTGATAATGTGATAGCTAAGTCTTATGCATGTTAGCAAGATACCAAAAGGCGTAGAAAGTAGCGAGACTTCAGTATAAAATAGTGTGGAAATCGTAAAAAGCTGCAACAAGACTGCAGAAAGAGAAAAACAAACCTGGTCGGAAGAAGTAGGTTCCGAGGGAAGAAGAAGCTGTGCGATGGGTGAGGGTGAGGAAAAAGTTGGAGTTAGGAAACACTACAAAGAGGGACTCAATTTGTTTTCGCATGGGAGCAAGTTAAGAAAAAGAAACCAAAAGTTCATGTGCTACTCTAAGACACACAAGAGATGCTGAGGAAGGAGTGACCAGCAGGCTGCTCTTAGCTTATTTTCATGAAAGTTGATCGTATAGTTAGATGAACGTAAGACTCAAATTTGAGTACTTGTTATTGATATACTGCTGAAATTTCGTTGTTAAATTGTTCTTTAGTTAGTTTATTCATGTATAACAGCCTGATAATCTACCGTCACATTATAGATCCTCGAAAAAAGGCAATCTTTAGAAGTAAGAAAGCCACAAAACACAGGAACTACTATGAAGCAGAGATAGAATAGTTTTAACTCTATTGTAAAATGTCATTTGCAGGTGGAACGGGATACACTAAACGTGGGATAATCTAGCCTGGTCATTAACCATTCGATAAAAAGGACGAAAATAACATGAAGAAATTTTTCATACACGATGGGGAGCTTTAACAATGATTACAGTATATTGCAACATATTATTTCATATTCCTATTCAAACTGAATATGACCATGACTGATTCTTTTGCAGGTCGGTTAATTTAACTTTCGAGTAATCATCGGCATATTAAATTATGCAACTGAGAAAATACTTTACGAATAATTTATTTATACTGATTGTTAGTACGTGTAATAATAATCCGGAATCTTTTTTCCAAGCTGAAGTAATTCTATTATGATTCTAAAGGCCGATAGACACAATGCTTAATTGTTTTAAATTAATTTTTAGAAAGCTGAATGTTTCACATTAAAATTTTTGCCAATGAAATATACATATGGAATTCAATGCAACAAATAATTTATTCTAACCAACAATCGAGAATGGTTATTAATCATTCACTAGTACCATGTGGTATCGCTAATTCGACGGCTATGAATTGATCAAAAATCACTTTCACTGAAATCACTTTGGGACGATGTTTTCATTTTTCTTTGGTAGCAAAAATGATCGTTTACACAATCACCGTTCATTTCAAGTACTTAGCTGGCAAATTGAAAATCGAAACTTTGAAACCAAGAGTTTCGGGCATTGATGGTAAAGAGCTGTCATTTATTTGAAAAAAAACTTAATAAGTTCGGCTCATGAGATATTTTTTAAAGGTGATAATTCAACGGCAAAAACCCTGTCTATAATTTTTTTCCATTTCGTAAGGTAAAGGAACAAATGTTTAGATTTGAGTTTATTTTGTGTTCATCGAATGATTTAATATTAATAAACCCTAGTTTGAGTTGCCAAAAAAAAAATTTGAGATGAAATTCACTTGATGAAGAATTAGAGATACTTTATAAATAATATTCTAACGCACGGGCAGCTTCAAGAGTTCCTTCAGTGTTAATGTTTCACAAGCGTGGTTTTTTCGAAGGTACAGTCCAAATACTGTCATAAAATTTTAATTTAAATCGATGTGAGTTCCTGAAATTTTATTTTAATGGAACAAATCTCCAAAATGTAAATAAATAGTTACATAGTTCAACGAAAACTTTCGAACACTTTTTAAATTTGAATGCTTTTAGACTTCTTAATCAAGAAACATACAGTCAAATCTACGCCTCATCAAAATAGATTTTGAAAGAACATAATTCACGGAATTTTGAGGTCAAAAAATAGTATTCACGAGCAAGGGCATTCAATAATCCAAGCTAGAAATTATAATTTTTTGATTGATGTACGACGTTAGGTCAAGAATATCTTCACTTTTAGAAGTGCTCCAATTAGAATATTGCTGCACCAATGTATTTTTTTGATAAAATCGCAAATCGTTAAACTCAAAGTCAGCCTACCGAGTAATTGAATCACTTGCTTTCAAATTTTTCAGTGTTTGTTTGCACAAATGACTTTGAAAAAGCAGTCACTGTTCTATAGCGGACACACCTTAGCAATGCTACATAAAATTATTTGGTTCCACCATGCCATGCAAGGAAATCTAACGAAAATGATATATTTTCTACATTAAAGCGTAGGAGTAAACGACACTGACGCTGTCCCAGAGAGTGATTGCAGTCAACGTAAGTAAAACCATCAAACGATACAAGAAGCTTAACTGAAATTACGACAGTGCAGTTGAGTTTGAGCAACCAAACGATTTCTTAGAAGTTAAACTCGTAGATTTAAGGTAAGTTGTGAAGAATTTAAGCAGTACGGTATTATATGTAACTAGTTTGACTGCAGTGACAGTCCAAAAGGTTTATTCGTTTCAATCATGGCAAATTGAAACCTGCACCTGATGCTGCCAATTATTGCCGGAAAATATTCCACGAGCTGGTGCATATGGAGTTCAAAATTAATTATTCGCAGTTATGGCAGCATATAAAAACGAGTTCGCTATTTTTCTTCGTGCTGTTAATAGAAGATCTCATTCTTTAATTAAGCTCTTTCTATGAATCTTTTGTTTTGATACGTTAGCAGAAACCTGACATTTAAAATCATTGTGATTTCAGCAAACGAATATTCATGGGAGTTTAAATCTAACATAATAATTCATAAATAAATAATATGCGAATGAAGAACTTGGAAAAAGAATGAATGATAGTTATTACCATTGCTCAAGCTGTATTCAAGTTTAATTTGATCTGGCAATTAAAATTTAAAAAATTTATTCGGAAGCAACCGTGGAAACGTCGAAAGAAAATCAAATTTCGTCAAAAGGACAAATCAGCTCTGTCGGAAAGGCTTCAAAACAATATGAATCCCTGAACTCATGGCAGCGAGAAGTTAAGCAGGCAAAATAAGATAAAAGCTCCCGACAAACTAAACTATCAAATGAAAATCTCCTTCAAGAAGATTAAAATCAAGCGATAAGCTGAACAGCTCTCAACATACAAGAAGATTTAAGGCAGTTAGGAAGGTGAGACGAAGTAATAAAGGGGAATTACCAAGGGTTCCCGACTCACGGATTGCTTCGATGAATGATCGCGGTGATTCTGCCGATGAGCCAAGGAAGGAAAGGAGGCAACGTTTAACTGGGAAATTGTGAGGCCTTGTGTAACGGGGTGCCTGAATTGAGGCAACGTTATACTTGTAAATGCTTACGACACTGAGGAGCATGGGAGGTAGCCACAACGTCTGAGACAGATGCAATGCGAATGGGAAATGCAATAGGCCCTCTTAAAAACGAAGTCTGTCAGAGAATTTGAGACTATTAAGCAATGAACATTTGATGAAAAAACATTTAACGGAAAAATCATTGCATTATGACACTGAAAATAGGTTAGGCGAAGGAACGTTCCAGCGAGAAAGCATAAGATGTGTGAGACGAGAGGGTTGAAAAAAGTAATGAATAAAGAGTCATTCCCTCAAAAATTTTGATAGATGTGAGGCCCAATTGCAAACATTTTCATTTTGTATGATGTAAAGATCGAAATGAACAAGGACTGTTGAAACAGTCATTCTTCCATAGAATGAAACAGTCATTCTTCCATCTGAAACAGTCATTCTTTCATCTTTCCAATTGATGCTCCTATGTTGGGAATCGTTCATGAATTAATTTTTTTGTTCGAGAAGTGTTTCATGGTCCTTACATGAAACAAATTAACTCCATAACTGATTCGAAAAATTGTCGTCAGCAGTAAAAAATTATTATTATCGTTCGAATCCCTAAGTGTATTTCTAAAGTTCACAACAAAAACATAGAAAAGATATTCATATTGGGCTTCCATGCGACATTATCGAGTAATGGTTTGGCGTGTTTTGACAAATAAATACAGTACAGGTTGCTTAAATGCGCTTAATTAACGCGTTAAAGTTTTACGAATCCAAATTTACATTCATGATCACATGAAGGGATGGGAAAAATGAACGTGCTGAAACAACTAAAGATAAAGGAATAATCAAGCGTGTGCGAGATACAGTTACCAGGAATAGCAAAAATAAAGAAGATGGGTGACATTTGCATGTATCAGAAACCACGAGTGAATAATGGGAGAGTCGAGGTTAGAAAATCGCACGGAGGGTAGGAATGCTTGCTGAATTGAAAGTATACTGATAATTTCTAAATTTCCATCAATAAATATGGTGTCGGCTTGCATGATAAAGTGTTTCAAGCTCTTATATTTTATGAATCAAGTGCTTGAGGAAAATCATCATTGCTGCGACAGAACGGCGGTTGAACGAAATGCATAAATTCAAAAAATTAATTTTAAATATATTGTGAACATTCCAGAGTCATGGGAACGATTGTCGGAGATTCATGAGAAACATTGTCCTGTTTCTCGAATTGATTGGAAAAACATGTTTTAAATATAACGTGTATTTTCACATAATTTTTGGGTTGCATGTTAACTAAATCGAACCTCTAGCGAAAATGAAGGGCATGCTTTGAGACCACGAAATTTCTTAACAGAATGTGGTTTGTATGTCATGAACAATTTTTTATGGAATGCTAGTGCGGTCACCAAGCTTTCAGCAATCCACGTTCACAGTAAACTATGCTCCACGTAGTTACTTATTTACTCTCTGGATCATAACGGCATAAAGATAATGCGCGTAAGGTTCCACCAAAGTGATCGCTTTCAAGATCACAAAGGCATAAAGATAATGCGCGTAAGGTTCCACCAAAGTGATCGGTTTCAAGATCACAAAGGCATAAAGATAATGCGCGTAAGGTTCCACCAAAGTGATCGGTTTCAAGATCACAAAGGCATAAAGATAATGAGCGTAAGGTTCCACCAAAGTTATCGCTTTCAAGATCACAAAGGCATAAAGATAATGCGCGTAAGGTTCCACCAAAGTGATCACTTTCAAGATCACAGGGGCATAAAGATAGTGCGCGTAAGGTTCCACCAAAGTGATCGCTTTCAAGATCACAAAGGCATAAAGATAATGCGCGAAAGGTTCCACCAAAGTGATCACTTTCTATATCATAAAGGCATAAAAATAATGCGCGTAAGGTTCCACCAAAGTGATCACTTTCAAGATCACAGGGGCATAAAGGTAGTGCGCGTAAGGTTCCACCAAAGTGATCGCTTTCAAGATCACAAAGGCATAAAGATAATGCGCGAAAGGTTCCACCAAAGTGATCACTTTATATATCATAAAGGCATAAAGATAATGCGCGTAAGGTTCCACCAAAGTGTTCACTTTCTATATCATAAAGGCATAAAGATAATGGGCGTAAGGTTCCACCAAAGGGATCACTTTCTATATCATAAAGGCATATAGATAATGCGCGTGAGGTTCCACCAAAGTGATCACTTTCAAGATCACAAAGGCATATAGATAATGCGCGTAAGGTTCCACCAAAGTGATCACTTTCTATATCATAAAGGCATAAAGATAATGCGCGTAAGGTTCCACCAAAGTGATCACTTTCTATATCATAAAGGCATAAAGATAATGGGCGTAAGGTTCCACCAAAGTGATCACTTTCTATATCATAAAGGCATAAAGATAATGCGCGTAAGGTTCCACCAAAGTGATCACTTTCTATATCATAAAGGCATAAAGATAATGGGCGTAAGGTTCCACCAAAGTGATCACTTTCTATATCATAAAGGCATATAGATAATGCGCGTAAGGTTCCACCAAAGTGATCACTTTCTATATCATAAAGGCATAAAGATAATGCGCGTAAGGTTCCACCAAAGGGATCACTTTCTATATCATAAAGGCATATAGATAATGCGCGTGAGGTTCCACCAAAGTGATCACTTTCAAGATCACAAAGGCATATAGATAATGCGCGTAAGGTTCCACCAAAGTGATCACTTTCTATATCATAAAGGCATAAAGATAATGGGCGTAAGGTTCCACCAAAGGGATCACTTTCTATATCATAAAGGCATATAGATAATGCGCGTAAGGTTCCACCAAAGTGATCACTTTCTATATCATAAAGGCATAAAGATAATGCGCGTAAGGTTCCACCAAAGTGATCACTTTCTATATCATAAAGGCATAAAGATAATGCGCGTAAGGTTCCACCAAAGTGATCACTTTCTATATCATAAAGGCATAAAGATAATGCGCGTAAGGTTCCAACAAAGTGATCACTTTCTATATCATAAAGGCATAAAGATAATGCGCGTAAGGTTCCACCAAAGTGATCACTTTCTATATCATAAAGGCATAAAGATAATGGGCGTAAGGTTCCACCAAAGGGATCACTTTCTATATCATAAAGGCATATAGATAATGCGCGTGAGGTTCCACCAAAGTGATCACTTTCTATATCATAAAGGCATAAAGATAATGCGCGTAAGGTTCCACCAAAGTGATCACTTTCTATATCATAAAGGCATAAAGATAATGGGCGTAAGGTTCCACCAAAGTGATCACTTTCTATATCATAAAGGCATAAAGATAATGCGCGTAAGGTTCCACCAAAGTGATCACTTTCTATATCATAAAGGCATAAAGATAATGGGCGTAAGGTTCCACCAAAGTGATCACTTTCTATATCATAAAGGCATATAGATAATGCGCGTAAGGTTCCACCAAAGTGATCACTTTCTATATCATAAAGGCATAAAGATAATGCGCGTAAGGTTCCACCAAAGGGATCACTTTCTATATCATAAAGGCATATAGATAATGCGCGTGAGGTTCCACCAAAGTGATCACTTTCAAGATCACAAAGGCATATAGATAATGCGCGTAAGGTTCCACCAAAGTGATCACTTTCTATATCATAAAGGCATAAAGATAATGGGCGTAAGGTTCCACCAAAGGGATCACTTTCTATATCATAAAGGCATATAGATAATGCGCGTAAGGTTCCACCAAAGTGATCACTTTCTATATCATAAAGGCATAAAGATAATGCGCGTAAGGTTCCACCAAAGTGATCACTTTCTATATCATAAAGGCATAAAGATAATGCGCGTAAGGTTCCACCAAAGTGATCACTTTCTATATCATAAAGGCATAAAGATAATGCGCGTAAGGTTCCAACAAAGTGATCACTTTCTATATCATAAAGGCATAAAGATAATGCGCGTAAGGTTCCACCAAAGTGATCACTTTCTATATCATAAAGGCATAAAGATAATGCGCGTAAGGTTCCACCAAAGTGATCACTTTCTATATCATAAAGGCATATAGATAATGCGCGTAAGGTTCCACCAAAGTGATCACTTTCTATATCATAAAGGCATAAAGATAATGCGCGTAAGGTTCCACCAAAGTGATCACTTTCTATATCATAAAGGCATAAAGATAATGCGCGTAAGGTTCCACCAAAGTGATCACTTTCTATATCATAAAGGCATATAGATAATGCGCGTAAGGTTCCACCAAAGTGATCACTTTCTATATCATAAAGGCATAAAGATAATGCGCGTAAGGTTCCACCAAAGTGATCACTTTCTATATCATAAAGGCATATAGATAATGCGCGTAAGGTTCCACCAAAGTGATCACTTTCTATATCATAAAGGCATAAAGATAATGCGCGTAAGGTTCCACCAAAGGGATCACTTTCTATATCATAAAGGCATATAGATAATGCGCGTGAGGTTCCACCAAAGTGATCACTTTCAAGATCACAAAGGCATATAGATAATGCGCGTAAGGTTCCACCAAAGTGATCACTTTCTATATCATAAAGGCATAAAGATAATGGGCGTAAGGTTCCACCAAAGGGATCACTTTCTATATCATAAAGGCATATAGATAATGCGCGTAAGGTTCCACCAAAGTGATCACTTTCTATATCATAAAGGCATAAAGATAATGCGCGTAAGGTTCCACCAAAGTGATCACTTTCTATATCATAAAGGCATAAAGATAATGCGCGAAAGGTACCACCAAAGTGATCACTTTCTATATCATAAAGGCATAAAGATAATGCGCGTATGGTTCCACCAAAGTGATCACTTTCTATATCATAAAGGCATATAGATAATGCGCGAAAGGTTCCACCAAAGTGATCACTTTCTATATCATAAAGGCATAAAGATAATGCGCGTAAGGTTCCACCAAAGTGAACACTTTCTATATCATAAAGGCATAAAGATAATGCGCGTAAGGTTCCACCAAAGTGATCACTTTCTATATCACAAAGGCATATAGATAATGCGCGTAAGGTTCCACCAAAGTGATCACTTTCTATATCATAAAGGCATAAAGATAATGCGCGTAAGGTTCCACCAAAGTGATCACTTTCTATATCATAAAGGCATAAAGATAATGCGCGTAAGGTTCCAACAAAGTGATCACTTTCTATATCATAAAGGCATAAAGATAATGCGCGTAAGGTTCCACCAAAGTGATCACTTTCTATATCATAAAGGCATAAAGATAATGCGCGTAAGGTTCCACCAAAGTGATCACTTTCTATATCATAAAGGCATATAGATAATGCGCGTAAGGTTCCACCAAAGTGATCACTTTCTATATCATAAAGGCATAAAGATAATGCGCGTAAGGTTCCACCAAAGTGATCACTTTCTATATCATAAAGGCATAAAGATAATGCGCGTAAGGTTCCACCAAAGTGATCACTTTCTATATCATAAAGGCATATAGATAATGCGCGTAAGGTTCCACCAAAGTGATCACTTTCTATATCATAAAGGCATAAAGATAATGCGCGTAAGGTTCCACCAAAGTGATCACTTTCTATATCATAAAGGCATATAGATAATGCGCGTAAGGTTCCACCAAAGTGATCACTTTCTATATCATAAAGGCATAAAGATAATGCGCGTAAGGTTCCACCAAAGTGATCACTTTCTATATCATAAAGGCATAAAGATAATGCCCGTAAGGTTCCACCAAAGTGATCACTTTCTATATCATAAAGGCATATAGATAATGCGCGTAAGGTTCCACCAAAGTGATCACTTTCTATATCATAAAGGCATATAGATAATGCGCGTAAGGTTCCACCAAAGTGATCACTTTCTATATCATAAAGGCATATAGATAATGCGCGTAAGGTTCCACCAAAGTGATCACTTTCTATATCATAAAGGCATAAAGATAATGCGCGTAAGGTTCCACCAAAGTGATCACTTTCTATATCATAAAGGCATATAGATAATGCGCGTAAGGTTCCACCAAAGGGATCACTTTCTATATCATAAAGGCATAAAGATAATGCGCGTAAGGTTCCACCAAAGTGATCACTTTCTACATCATAAAGGCATAAAGATAATGCGCGTAAGGTTCCACCAAAGTGATCACTTTCTATATCATAAAGGCATATAGATAATGCGCGTAAGGTTCCACCAAAGTGATCACTTTCTATATCATAAAGGCATATAGATAATGCGCGTAAGGTTCCACCAAAGGGATCACTTTCTATATCATAAAGGCATAAAGATAATGCGCGTAAGGTTCCACCAAAGTGATCACTTTCTACATCATAAAGGCATAAAGATAATGCGCGTAAGGTTCCACCAAAGTGATCACTTTCTACATCATAAAGGCATAAAGATAATGCGCGTAAGGTTCCACCAAAGTGATCACTTTCTATATCATAAAGGCATATAGATAATGCGCGTAAGGTTCCACCAAAGTGATCACTTTCTACATCATAAAGGCATAAAGATAATGCGCGTAAGGTTCCACCAAAGGGACCACTTTCTATATCATAAAGGCATAAAGATAATGCGCGTAAGGTTCCACCAAAGTGATCACTTTCTACATCATAAAGGCATAAAGATAATGCGCGTAAGGTTCCACCAAAGTGATCACTTTCTATATCATAAAGGCATATAGATAATGCGCGTAAGGTTCCACCAAAGTGATCACTTTCTATATCATAAAGGCATATAGATAATGCGCGTAAGGTTCCACCAAAGGGATCACTTTCTATATCATAAAGGCATAAAGATAATGCGCGTAAGGTTCCACCAAAGTGATCACTTTCTACATCATAAAGGCATAAAGATAATGCGCGTAAGGTTCCACCAAAGTGATCACTTTCTACATCATAAAGGCATAAAGATAATGCGCGTAAGGTTCCACCAAAGTGATCACTTTCTATATCATAAAGGCATATAGATAATGCGCGTAAGGTTCCACCAAAGGGATCACTTTCTATATCATAAAGGCATAAAGATAATGCGCGTAAGGTTCCACCAAAGTGATCACTTTCTACATCATAAAGGCATAAAGATAATGCGCGTAAGGTTCCACCAAAGTGATCACTTTCTACATCATAAAGGCATAAAGATAATGCGCGTAAGGTTCCACCAAAGGGATCACTTTCTACATCATAAAGGCATAAAGATAATGCGCGTAAGGTTCCACCAAAGTGAAGACGAATTGAATAATTTCTGGTCTCCAATGCAAGCCGCTTGCTGACGACGGCCTGAACGTTAATTTTGTCCCTCAGCGAGTCTGAAAATTTCACGATCGAAGACCAAAATGCTGAGAAATTCATCATCAGTACTCACGAAAACGAAATTGGGAATAAACCATAATTTTTTTGCATTTCATTAGCTTCTTTGAAGTCGATTCAACACAGGAAAAGAAGTTCTAGATGGAGATATACAAGTTTAACAAATTACTGAACGAGTGCATTGATAGCTGAAGCGACCAACCAAAACATGTCAGTGACACTTAATGAAGGAGTCTCAGTAGCCCCGTAAGCTTACGAAATATAAGTAAATTTAAATCTTAAAATGTTATGAGAGATAGGAGTCAGGATTCCAGGAACTATGAAAGTGACGGTAACATGTTCTGCTGGAATATTTCTCCCGTCCTACGCCCTGCAGCATGAGAACACTAACTTCAAGTCTTATTTCCACGAAGTTTTGATATTGTTGTACTGATGAGATGCACCGCAGAACTATATATGTAAGTGATTTCGTTAGAGAGACGTTTATTTTGTACTTTGTAGTCGTTGAGTTTACTTTCTGTTGATTCATGAGCGATCCCTTGATAACGTTTCAGTAAAAAAGGTAACGTTTCAGTTTCAAAAATCTCAGACTTGAAGTGCAGGTACAGATCACCTCAAAAAGTTATTTTTTGGCAGGATGCAGTTTTTGTTGAACGGTAATTCAAAAACGTGATCATAAACTACTGGAGGCGTTTGAAAAATCAATAATATGGAGATTCCATAATCACACACTGTTAAAAATGAGATAGTGCTGACGCATTGTTTTGACTCGCTGTTATTTTTTCTAAAAATCATTAAAAACACGAGGTATAAATATTTATTTTAGGTGTTAGAAGTCATAAAATTACCGTATCTTTACACTAGCACAAATCATCTCAACAGCACAGCAGTTTCAACAGCGTGATGCGGCTGTGGTGGTGCAGCGAAGATAGAGTGCTCTCCTTCACCTCTGTCTTATAACCCCGTTGCACTGCAGTATTTTGGGCAGTGAACGCTACTAAGCGGCACAGAATTGGACTGGTCTGTTACGGGCCGTTATATATCTATAGGGGTTCTAGGCACTAGCTACTTCTGTGACTCACTCATGAGGATGGATAAAATTGGTTGTTTACGTTCGTTTTTTCGTTTCATGATTTTATGTTGAATGCACATGAAAGACAAAGACACCAAAAAGATGGAATTTATTCTAGAACAAAATTATATCTATCGTGGGCTGAAATTTTGTTGTTTTTATTTTTAGTATGATGCAATTATGACGTGATTGTATGACGCTTAGGTTGAGTCCAAATTTGCTTATAGGAAAAATTCATTTAATTGCATGTTTAAAATTCACCGCAAAATACAATGAATTACTCTCACAAAGCTGTGACACAATACTTTTGCGTATTGGACTTGACCATCGACTAAGAACTTACGAAGATTCGCAGAGCATCGAAGACTGATTGTAGATTTATTTAGAAATTTAAATTTAAAGCATATACATAGACACATTCAAACAACAGAGTATATTTCTTCAGAGAAGTTGCTTTTCTTCAGGCGAATGATCATTAGGAATTTAAAAACGAAGAATGCACTACATATTGAAATCATATTTATATTTAATTAAGATGCTACACTAACTATATATTCGAAACCAAGTCAATTCTATAAAACGTTTCGGAGACCAGCTCCATCTTCAGTTAACCGTCTGCAAGTAAAAAGTAAAGAAAATCAGTCTTCTATACAAAACACAAGGGTACAATAAAATTTACAAGTGAATTTATAATGGGTATGAACTATTGGCGCTATTGAGATCTGGTTTTTCTTTTGAAATAAAAAGAGATTCTAAAATACGTAGATCTAAGTCATTGGATGCTGTGCGTAAGATTGAAAAATTTTCCTCTGCTATTCGGTCACAACACTGCTCGCTGTGAAGGCGGATAGATGAATGAGGCGGTTGGGTCAAAGGTCTTCCGCTACGGTAGCTGACTCCACGGTGTTGGGCAATCCTAATATAGAATGGCAAAGTCGTCATGCCGACATAGCCAGATGTACACTGTACACAACTAAACTTATACACAATGGATGCCCGCATCCGTTTAGGAATCACGTCCTTGTAGCGAAAGAACGACCCTCCTTTAAGTGAATTAACCGACACAATAGACAGTTTTACAGCAGGAAAATGACGTTTAAAAAGAATTTCCAAATCTCGCGACATTTTATCAGTATAGTCTCCAAAATACGGGAAAACGCAATAAAGACGTTGCAATGGTTCTATCACGACATTTGTGACGGAGTATTTTTTAGCCAAAAATTTTTTAATATGAACATTGACAATAGACGTAGGGTACCCATTTTTTTGTAAAAATTTTTGTAAAAAAGAAAACTCCATATGAAGATCAACGTAATTAGAACAAATATTGAAGGCACGATTTAACAAGGTTTTTATAGTATTGATTTTAAATCTATAGTTACAGAAGCTAAAAAAGCTTAAGCCCAAACCCGTGAATGTAGGTTTGCGATAGACAGATGAACTGAACGTATGGCCGCTTCTGGTAATTTTAGAATCCAAAAAAGATAAACAATTATTTGACTCCATTTCAATTGTGAATTTTATTGACGGGTGTTTAGAGTTTAAGTATTCTCTGAACAAAGGTGCATGACTAGGATCTCTAAACAGTAAAAACGTATCGTCAATATATCTGCGGTAGAATTCAGGCTTAAACTCTGTGGGACAATCAGCCAACCATTTTTCTTCCCAATGGCACATGAAAATATTGGCAAACGTAGGCCCCAGGGGAAGACCCATACCGAGACCCTCAACTTGCTTATACATCTTTCCTGCAAAAATAAACACAGAATTCAACACGGAAAGTTCAAGGAGGGTTTTAAAATGAGTTTTTCCTAGACCTAAAATCGTGTTTGTTGATGTAACAAAAAGGGTATTTATAATTATATTTATAGTTTCCGCTAATGGAATATTGGTGAACAAATTTTCCACATCAAATGAAGCCATTGTCATTACATTTGGA